>JAQSVH010027315.1:0-10772 GCA_029448705.1 Adansonia digitata | reverse complement strand
TTAATAATCATTAAATTTATGAGTAATTATGTCTAAGATTCATCAAATTTATGAGTAATTATGTATAATATTCGTCAGATTTAAGAGCAATGTTGATTTAATTTTTTTACAAGTTTATATTATGTACCTGCTGGTACAGCTATTTTCGGTTGATACCACCGAAACGGGCCGATAACTATCGGTACAACCGGTATAGATCGAAACCAAGACCGAAATAAAACCAACTATCACCGGTACCGTTATACGTCAAAATCGATACGTACCTGCAAGTATGGTCGGTACCGGTATGGTACCGACAACTATGATTCTAAGTCCACAGTTTAAAAAGCACGTAATTTTTCCCCCAAACTCTTCCATATATAACTTTTTATACACAAATGTTAGTGTAAGTATTTGACCGATTAATTTTAAAATTTTTTTAAATTGATTAAATTAAATGAATTTATAAAATTGATAAAAAGTTTAAAATTAAAATAATTGAATTAAACTTAAATTAATTAATTCGATCGGTTTAATCGATTTTAAAATGTTAAAAATAAATTACTTTAATTATTATATAAAAATAATTGTATATTATATATAATATACTATAAGATACATATTATATTGTAGAATTTTAAAATTATTATTTAGATATTCATTTATATTAGACATAAAATATTATTAAAAAGTTATATGGTAGCTTAGTTTATTCAGTTATCAACTTTAAAAATCTACAATAAATCATACTCATAAAATAAAGTGATTTAATTTATTCAATTGATTAAATCAATTCAAAACAATTAATGCTCACCCCTAAGCAATGTCCATCTGTCAATTTTTTTAGATTTGACAATGTGAAACACGATAATGCAAATGTAATACATGTAAAACAATTCATGACATGATAATATATATTTCAAAATTTATATAATATAAATTATTAACATATTAAAATTTATATAAATATATCATATTTTCAATATGATTATATTATAATATAAATATACGGATTACTAAATTTTTTTTTTTTTACCTGGACATTTCATGCAATGCATGATATTATAGTATGTTCTATTAGTATTTTGTTAAGCACTAATGACTGGATGATTAAAAATATTTATTAAAATGCCAGTAGAGCAATTCATAAATTAGTATGGATTAAGTTCAAGCAACAAAAAAAAAAAAATAATAAGTTCAAAATTAATCCAAAAATTCTTATATTTTTTATACTTTAATGCCAAAAGTTCTTATATTTTTACATTTTAAACATAAATATTTATTTTATAATTTAAATTCAAATATATATATTTTTTTAGTTAAAAAATAAACTTAGCCAAATCGAAGTTGGGACTGAAATAAAAGAAGCGTACATAAATTTGGGAGATGATTTTTGTAGTTTTACCAAAGAAAGAGTGATGCCCAAGTGAGAAATAGAAAGAAAAATAGTAGAAATTCAGAACACAAGCGGTTAAGTGATGCTGGCCAATTGATATCAACGGTTTCCTGTGGGAGAAGATTGTAGAAGAATAAGAGAGAAATAAAGAGAAGTTGTTGTAACAGAGAAGGTTTGTTTTTATAGAAATGGTTTCTTCCTTTTTAGTGCAAGTCTTGATGGTCCCTCTGATATTAGGTGATCCTGCTATTTGACACGTTAACTAACTATAATAACTAAAACTAATATTTTAGATTAGCCTGTATTAATAAACTAGATAAATCTCCTTTTAGACCTGCATCGAAAAGCGGAACGGGGATGGCGACGACAGAGTGGAACCCATCGGATTTCGAAGTCGAAGGAGAAGAAGACGAAGAGGAAATGCCGTCGCTGTCATCGTTATCGTCACCGTGATTGCCGCTGCCATGCTTTGGCGGAGATAGACACGTGGGGTTCTTAGAGATGATGTACAATTTGATGCCTTTCCACTGCCAGTCGCAGGAGATCAATCGCCTCACTCTTGCATTTTTCACTATCTCTGGCTTTCACCTCCTCCGAGCCTTGGATCGCGTAACCTTTATTTATTTACTTATTTTTAAGAAATTTTTATTTTGGAATTTTTAAGACAATTTGACCATAAATTGGTCTGCTTAACTAGTTGCATATACCAACATGAAAAAAAAAAAAAACAGATTGTTGATTATAGCTTTACTTCTTGGATTAACTTGAAATGATAAAACCCAATCGGCAACTCTGTCCTTGTCAACCTACAAATGGTTTTGCAGGTTGACAAGGACAGAGTTGCCGATTGGGTTTTATCATTTCAAGCTCATCCAAGAAGTAAAGCTGAATTGAAAAATCGTTTGGCTTTTGCGTTGTCTCATTTTATTGAATTTTGATGCTCTATTACGCTGTTGATATGGAAAGGAGTTCTTTTTTCTAAATGGAGGACGCTGCTTTTCGTGCAGCACAATTTTACGGTTTCCATGGTTCTAGGACTTCACAGTTCCCTTCAGATAAAAATGGGGTATGAAAAGTTCCTTGTATAATATCTGTTTTCTTGTTTATTTATTATATAATTTTTTCCGTTTGTTCTGCATACAGGTCTCAGCTCATAATGCTGGTCACTTGGCAAGCACGTATTGTGCCCTAGGCATACTAAAGACGGTTGGATTTAATTTCTCAACTGTAGACAAAAAATTTATATTGATATCCATGAGAAATCTTCAACAGCCTGATGGAAGGTATACTTCAGAGTATAGATCTTAAATACTATTGACAAAAGAAATTTGCTTTAGAAGCTTGTTAGAGATGTATTTTAATTGATTCTTTTCATTGAAGTTCTGTTATGCATATTGTTTGTAAGGGCAACCAATTATGTGTTGATGATATTTTTATGCACAAGCAAAGAATAGAAAGGGAAGGGGAAAAACATGTCATTTGAACTCCCTTTTTTTTTCCCCCTTCCTCTCAAATTTTAATGTGATAGATCTTCTAGACTGCTTACTATTGCATAAAGTTGATTGATTATTTTTTCCTTAATTTGGCAGTTCTATGCCATTGCATGTTGGAGCAGAGACAGATCTTCGCTTTGTATATTGTGCTGGTAAGGACTGAAATCGTTGCAAGTTTTTTCCATAATGAAATATGGATTTAGCTAATTGATGTATTAGCTGCTATCCGTTTCATGTTGGGGGATTGGAGTGGTTTGGATAGGGAGAAAGCCATGGAGTACATATTAAATTGTCAGGTATGTCTGCACTTAAGTGCTCAATTCTCAATGTTTCATTTTATCTTTATACTCTATTTATGTTAATGTATACTGAAGTAGAAGTGATTTTATTCTTTCAGTCTTATGACGGTGGCTTTGGCTTAATGCCTGGTTTAGAATAACATGGTGAGTTAAAAAATATCTTGTGTAAATGTTGATATATATTCTGTCACCTATGTGCATGTAGAGCACGTTCTAATTACTTTTCCTCTTGAATTTTCTCGTTGCTCTTAGTTGTCATGAATTTATAAGCAAATTAGTCTGAGCATGAGTTTGGTCCCACTTAATTGATGCCATTTCCTTTTTTCTTTCCCTCAAACCACTTCTTTCATCCAATTATCGCGTTGATTCATTTGCTGGTGGGCCTTTTTTTTCTTTTCAGTTTCTGCTTGAAACTGCTCCACACTATATGCTTTTAGTTTTCAGCTTCTGTTCACTCTGATGATAGTTATCAATATCATTTGTCTTAGTGATGCAGGGGGGGTACGTATTGTGCTGTGGCATCTCTTCGGCCAATGGGGTTCATTGAAGATGATCTTCTGTCAAAAAATGCATCATCTTCCATCATAAATGTGCCATTATTGCTGGATTGGAGTGTGCAGATTTACGCTTGTTATTTAATATATAGTAGCATCGCTTACTCTGCGAGAAAGATGTAGCTTCCAGCTTATCATCCAGAAGTAGACAATGGACCCCTAAAGGGCCATTAAGAGCTTGAAAGTGCTAATAAAGAAAACGCTTTTTAAGAGATGGTTAGATATTGTCATCTATGTGTGAAAACTCAAATTTTGAGTTTTGGGGTAGGTAACTTTTGCATTTTGTTTGCCCCTAGAATGATGTCATCTTCTCTCCTCTATCAAACAGAGGCAGGCAACTGATGGTGGATTTCAAGGCAGAGCCAATAAATCTAGTGATACATGTTTTGCATTTTGGTAAGTATGAGAAAAAACCTTTTTTGTAACAGGGTACAAGCTGCCTGTGTTGATGAGTTGACGTTCATTTGTAGTGGTGGGGCAGTTTTGAAGATCATAGGGGGCTATAAATTCATTGCCAAGATTGCTTTATGCAGATTTTTGCTGACATTTCAGTCTGAGGTGCTGCCACTGCTTCTTGGCACTTTATCTAAATTCAACATCCATTCAAAAGCACCCTCATATGGATACTGGTTCTAGAGTGGTTCGTGGGTAGTTTGTCATAACATGCCCTTTGCTTTTAAAATAAAAAGTAACTGGAAAATCCCCTTGAATCTTGATGATACATGGAAGGCAAGGAACTGCTTGCTAGGGTGCTTAAAGCCGGCCCCAATGCCCGAAGATTTCAAACTGTAGTCTCTTTATGGTAGTTACCGTCACCTAATTGAAAACCAATGATGTATTCATCTGGAAGCAATTTTTGAGGGAGGGATTATTCAAATTTCTATATAATATGCCTTTCCAAAGGAACTTAATACTAGAGAGCAACGGAAAGTGGGATTAAGGCATTAAGGGAGTGGATATGTGAAGTTTAAGATGTCAAACCATGTGCATGTGTATAATCTTATTCTAATATATAACCTTACCTTTGCATGAAAATTCCATTTATTTAATTCTATTAAGGTTGAAATCCTTATCAGTCAGACTGTCACTTAAAGTTCTTTTTTCTGGTCGAGGAGGGGGGGGGGAGGGGGGAAGGGCGTGGATAATTATATTTTATCCAAATTTTACCAGTTTGGAGGTTTCAGTAAGCATCCTGGGGGACTACCAGATCTTTATTGGAATGACAGATCTTGCTGCATTGGGAACCATTTGACACCATTTCTACTCTATTCACCTCATCGGGTTTGTAATTTATTTAGCTCTAATTTTATTGCACTTTCATGCTTGATTGAATCTCTGAGGTTATATATCTGACGTATAGTCGTATAAAAATTGTCAACTTTGTATGATAGGGACGCCCCTATTTTGTTCGATTAATCACATATTGCTCGTCCATTATCATGTCTAATGTTGGCGCAGATGCATCTTTCATTTGCCATTTTCAATCTGTTATGATTTGGTCAACTGGATGTAATTTACTGCATTCAAGGAGTAGCTTGAACATGTCGAAATTTACTTTCAATTTTTGAATCTGAAGTAAGTATTACCTTGGCATTTCATTATTTTCGCATTCCAGACAGATCAAAGTGTTGCATCAGCTGCTTACCTGAAAAATGGCACCAGGCTTAGAGCCTTAGACTGTGTTTGTACCCTCTACTGAAAAAAAAAAAAATGAGATTTTGACTGGAGTTGTAGTGCAGCAAGAAATCTTGTCCAACCAAACACAACCTTAGGTTCCCTTTGTGTAGGCTGGACGCTGTGGTGGGGTGTTTTAAGGGCCCGACACTGATTCCAGACTTCAGGGCGGTGGAAAAGCGTTCTCGTTGTGGATTAAAAAAACCAGATAGGCTGTTTGAATCGGTCCAATAGAAAATCACTTAGTACTTTGATCAGTATATATATTAAAATCGATTATTAATTAAATCAACTTAAAATGAATTTAATCAGTAAAAAATTAAAAAAATTGAAATTAAAATAGTAATAAATTTTTATTTTTATTTTTTATAAAATTTTATTTATAATTAATAAAATTTAAACTTATAATTTTTTAGTTTTATATAAAAGATCATATCACGTACATATTTTTATTGATTATTAATTATATTTAATATTTATTTAATATTAAATTTAATATTTGAATATTTTAAAATATTGAATCAGCCAGTCTAGCCGATTAGGTTTACGGTTCGAGTTTTTGAACCTTCATTCTCACAGCAGTGTGTGGCCGTTCTAACGGCCCCTAAGCCTCTGTAAATATTACAATATTTGTGTTATGATCCCACAAAAATGAAATCTAAAATATCAAATTTCTGTATACCAATACTTAGATTTGTGGTTCTGAATCAAAGAGGAAAAGACCAAAAAAATAAAGGCGAGATAGAACAGTATGGAAATCATGATTATAATTTATAATTTATGAGCCATGGACTAACCCAACCAGTGTTTGAGTCCACCCAGCAACGCAACGAATGTATAAAAATCTATAATGATTTTTTTGAAGGGTGGGTTAGCTTTTCATTTCAGCCCTGTACCCAACGAGACAGTTTTCACGGGCAATAAGCATCTCCTTGTTGCTTTCCAAAAAGCCTGAAGGCATCTTACATTGATCAATACCCATCTGCCCCCATCTTTTTTCCAGTTTTGTCATTTTGTTCAAATACAAAATGTACTTTTCTTTATTCTCAT
This sequence comes from Adansonia digitata, assembly GCA_029448705.1. Taxonomy (NCBI): domain Eukaryota; kingdom Viridiplantae; phylum Streptophyta; class Magnoliopsida; order Malvales; family Malvaceae; genus Adansonia; species Adansonia digitata. Next base: position 4,327 of record JAQSVH010027315.1, on the reverse strand, counting down.
CAACCTAACTATTTGTAAAGTTTTCATATTTTATTACAAATATTATATATTTATATAAATATTAATATTTAAATAATATATAAAATTTTTAACTGGATTTAAGAACCATAAGTGACATAATTGAAATAAAAATTAATAAAAAAAATGTTAAAAAAGCCATTAATAAAAAATTTTAATTTAAAAATATAAATGTCTATCCATTCCCAAAAAGTACCAAGTTAAAAAATAAACATTTTATTGTATTTTCTAAAAAAATAATTATTTAATATATTATAATTGAAGTCGAATAACTTTATAATCAATGCGAGTGAGATGACACGTATCATTTAAAATATATTTTAAAAAATAAAAAATAAAAAAAATTTAATTTCACTAACGATATATAAAATAATTTTCTTTTAAAATACAAGCTTCTATAAACTTTTTTCATCCATTTATATAATAAATGTATCGTAATCTAATATTAATAATTTATGTTATATAATTTTTTTTATACTTTTTATTTTCATGTTATCTGTAAATTATTTTATTTCGTATGATTTTTAATTCATGTTCCAATTTTATTTTCACATGATGTCATTCACGGAAAGATTTTAGAGACAAAAACTGTAATCCATTCACGGCCCACCAAAAACTCCCACTTCCATCCACCTTTGTCAGGTGTTTATCACATTACGGTCCAAAAACATTTTATCGACTTAGCACAAATCATCCACAAGAAGAATATCAAGATGCTAAGTGCAAGGATCAAACAACGTTTTCTAGGGGTTAAAACTCAATCGCTAAGTTCCTCCACCTTGATGGGTATTGGATTCCAATCTTATCAACAACAAAAAGAAGAAAACAACATTTCGTTGATTTTAATTTCGAATTTATGACCTAAAAACCGATTCAAAAAGATAACATTTGATTTTGATCGTAGAAACTGAAAGTTGGTCAACTTTTTGTTTCCCAAAAAAAGAAAAAAATCTGCAGTTACTATCTGTAAAGAACATTTAGTAAATCAATTCACTCATAGAATGATTACAGGTATCAAACAGCTGATGAGACATGGAGATTGAAATTAAAAAGCAAAAACAAGCAACCCCCACTTGAGCATTAAACATCAAAACCTAAAAGTTGAAAGAAAATTTTCAGTTTTTAGTTTGGGTTTGGTGCATGAAAGATGAAACTCTTTTAAGAAATGTTGTTAGATGTGGGAGTAGCCATGGCCTGCAGCAGGTGACTTGAATGTTGAAGGTGAAGAACTAAGAGGAAGTACCTGAGAGGTAGAAGTAGAACTTGAATGAAATTGGTGTTGATGATTGTGATGATTAAACTGATTAATCCCTCTTTCTTTGTTCCTATCAACAATGATTGTGATAAAAGATTCATCTTCCTCATCTTTGGGGTACTTTAATGGAGGAGTCATATCACCATTTTCTTCAACAAGTCCATCATTCTTATCAACCCCTTCTTCCACTAATGTTTTTCTATGAAGCTTCTCCTCTGCTTCCTGTAAGAACTTGAACTTTGGAGGAGGTGATGATCTTATCCTATTAACTCTGCATCAGTTGCAGATTCAAACAAAGGGTTGAACCCTTGTTGTTGATTGTGACAACCGCCATCCATTGGAGGAGCATTGGGAGGGGTGAAAAATGGTGGAGAAGCAAGAGGGGTTAAATATGGGGTTTCAAGATTGAGAGCCACGTCACTTAAGCTCCTCCCTCTTCTAGACTTAGCTTCCTCAGACTCCAAATCCTCCTTTGTTTCTTCAACAATGGTGAAGAGCAATCTCGGCGGCCCTGACAGCCTCATTAGCTCATTTTCCATGCCATGCCCATGCCCTTGCCCATGATGATCATCAAAACTCTTGAGCAACAAATCTTTGCTTGACTGCAGATGATGATGAAGACATTGTTGTTCTTCTGCAACTCTAATTTCTTGAGGATTCAAAGCCGAGTTAGCCATGGAAGATAAAGACGATGATGAACTTTTCAAACAAAACATGTAAAACAACTCCCTAGCTGGATTGGTGTAATCATTTTCAAGATCTCTGCTTGTTAATCTCTTCTTCCACCACAGCAAGTAATATAACTCAGCAATCAAAGCCAACAGGAGACAACCAAAAACTATGCTCAATCCAAGCCCTACACCACTCAAAGATTTCATTTTTCAATCTTCCCCCCTCCTAATTTACATCAGAAATCAAACTAAAATTACCTTTATATCTTTACAACGGGGAAACTTTACTATTAATGAACTGCTTGAAAATATCCCATCATTGTACTACAAGAAACAAGTGAAAACCCCAAGAAAAAAGGAAAAAAAAAGGGAAGAAAAAGATTATTGAGAAGTCTCAATCTTCACAAAACACTAAAATAAAAAGGCCCCCAGGAAGCAAGAACCCAGGTTTTGATGTTTGACCAGAATAATCCCAACTCCCTAAATGAGTTATTTGAAGCTCCTTTTCACTTTTTTTTTTTTTTCAAAAGCAATTAGAAACATAGTCTTCAGCTTTACCTGCAAAAAAAAAAAAAAATGTCCTAAAACCCTTTTGCTAAAAAAAATATAACTCTCAAAAGCTTTCTTTTTCTCTGAAAATCACACTATTTCCATCTTTAAGCATGATTATGAAAAAACAAAAAAAACAAAAAGAAAAGCTTTTTCGTTTTGATAGCTAGCATCAAATATATATATATAAACCACGAATTAGAACACCACACTAATGTAGAATGCAGATAACTAAAATAATTCTATTCTTATTCCATTAAATCCATTTAATTAAATAAATTATCTTACTATTTAAATTATTAAACTTGATTTTTTATTCAATTTAAATATTTAAATAATAAAAAATATTAATTTAATTGGAATTGTTAATAGGGTAATTGTTTGTTTTTCTGAAGTTACGAGGTTATTTTGCCAAATTTCTTAGAGAGAGTTGTCTCGTGTCTCTAGGTATACCTACCCACCTGTGTCGGTTTCGAGTATAGGTACCCTTTTGTTGAAGGTTGTTCGAGCTTTTTCTTTTTATATTTCTATAAATAACTTTCTTAAACAATTATACTAAAATTTTAAAATAATTATCTTATATATTTATGGTAAAATGAAAAAATTTCAAAAAATAAGTTCGTAAGTGGTATGTGTTTCATTTATTTATATTTTATTCTTTTTAGATATATTGTATGGGGCATGTATCGTTCTACTAATTTTACTTATGGATCTTTTTAACGTCAGTGTAAAAAATAATTATTTATAATTTTAATCTTTAAAGATTTTTTTAGTTTAAATTATGCAAAGTTATTTCATTCATAGTCGAAATTAATTAAATGACACATGTTTAAAATATATTTAAAAGATGATATATGATTTTTTTTAAAAAAAAATTCATTTATAACTTTAAAAATTTTTATCGTTAATATATTACATACAAATTCATTCCAAAACCTTTTTTAGGCTTGACCATGACCCTTCCCTTTCGGGGTAAAGCCCTATAAAAATAATTGATATTAATTAAATTAAAAATGACAAACGAAAATTAATTGGGCGGTTAGATTTGATCATTTTTAAAATACAATATAAAATAAAATATAATAAAAAATAATATAAATATATTAAAATTTATATAATATAAATTATTATTATATAAAAATTAAAATAAAATATAAAATATTTTATATTTAATTATAACTCTAAAGTATACTGATATAATTTATATGTCTGAATTATCTTGCCGAACCATGGGCATCGCTGCCTTCGAGGGATGCTCACATGAGTTCACAAATAAAACGAAAGCGATGTGTCGATGGGCTGCAATTTCTTTATTTCTTTGCCTTTTTTGGTTTCTTTTTTACTATATAACCCTTAAGGAACCTCCTAGTGAGGGTTGAATTATCCTCTTGAACAAGGGTAATTTGGGAACAAAGAAATGGAACATAAAAGTTTGTAAAATTTATTATAGGTAATAAATTCCTTTAGTTACTTTTGAGTAAATTAGTGGACTTGTTATAGGGATGAAAATTAATTGTTTGCTGAATTCCAAACAGTTTTATAATGATGGTAGTTTAGTAGTTTGTTTAAGTAGGAATTGATTGCTTAATATATGTTTATTTAGATCTAACTTTTTATTTATTAATTAATATTATTGAATACTGACTAATTAAAGGTTAAGTTTTGTTAGTAAATATTAAGATAGCACTCTTTAATGTTATCATTTTAAGGAAAACATTTATTAGTGTTTCATTTTAATAATTAAGACGATAATAAAGAAAAAAAATTAACGAATTACTTTGGCTAAAATGCTCTAAGTGCACTTTTTAAAGATATCGTATTAGATAAGCTATAA
>JAQSVH010027274.1:0-10774 GCA_029448705.1 Adansonia digitata | reverse complement strand
TTTTATTATTATTTTTTAAGGCAAATACGATTTCCTGGTGCCATTACTCCTTATGAAAACCAAGACAAGATTTGACCTAAGTTATTCGGACTCGGGTGTTTTTTTAGATTTTTTTATGTATTCAAAGAGTTTTAAGAGGATTATATTCTCATACTTATGTCTAGATATATGTTTGACACGAGTTTTGGACACAGGTATTTAGTAAAAAATGAAGAATTAAAGCAACATAAGATTTGACAAAGAGCACGGAGTTAAATTGTCATATTTCAACCTTTATATGTAATTTTAATTAATAAAAATATACATTTAACTTAATGATATATATTTTTAACTATAAAACCAAAAAAAAAAGAAAAGAAAAGATCTCATCAATTATAAAAAAAATTTTGAAAAAAAAAACAAAATTTTAAAATTAGTTTTTACCAATTTATTCAATTTATTTATTTTTATCATTTTTACTATTTAAATCAATTTTTTTATTAATTTAATGAATCTTTTATTTTAAAACGTCATATTAGATCAATGTTCAAAATAATCTCGAATTTTTAATTGAATCGTTTCGATGAGTTAACTTGATCTTATCTTTTCATTTATCACAAAAATGTTAGGATATGAAGTCATATCGCATAAAATAACTATTGCAAATTAAGACAAGCCTATCACATGCTAAAATATAAATCTTTGCCTGCTGCCAGTTACAGTTATGTAAATGTCATTTTTTTATATAATTATATGTATATAATATACATAAAATAATAAAATTATGATATGAATACGTATCTTAAAATTTATATAATATAAATAATTATCGTATCAAAATTTATATAAATATAAAGTACCTTAAATATGATTATGATAAAATAAAAAAATATAAATACGATATAAATATATAAATTATCAAATTTAATTTTAAATTTAGGGTTTTTAATTTTGATGGTGATTTCTGGTTTACGACAACAATTTGATAAAAAAACTCTTGTTGGTACATAAGGTGGCGATATGTTAATTAAATCATAACTGTGTAAAACAAGAAAAAAATCGCCGTTGGTATGTAAAATAAAATTAACTTAGAAATTAAAATAAAAGAAAAACTCTTGTCTTATATAAACAAAGCCAAATCATGAAAGCTTGGCCGTTACGTGCAAATACATTCATGTAGAACTGTCCCTGTGAATTTAAACGTAATACGAATATGATATAAAAAATAATTAAATTATGATATAAAATAAGATACAATAGAGAAAGTAATTTGAATATGATATAATATATGATTGTGTTAAAATTTATATAATATAAATTATTAATATATTAAAATTTATATAAATATTTAATATTTTAAATATGATTATTATGTATAAAAATATACATATATCATATAAATATATGGATTATCGTATTAGTTTTATTGGTGTTTAGCCATGCTCACTATGATTTATGATTTATGTTTTGTCTAAGAACAAAATTAGGAAAGAGAAAAGTGACAAAATCAACAAGACAAGATATTTAATGAAATGAGTGGCAATATGCAATATAATCTTCTAGATATGGGTAATTAAGCAAATAATTTTAAATGGAGTATAATTATATAATATAAAAATAATTAAAATATAATATAAAATATAAAAAATAATACAAATATGTTACGGATTGGGTGGATGGTAATAATGTTTAGGGGTATCAACGTTTTCAAAATTTTGAATTTCCTTTAACATATATGTTTATTTATATTTATATATTAAATATAATTAAATTTCACTAAATAAAATTTATAATTATTTAGTTTTTTAATTTTGTTTATAACTTAATTTCTATATACATATAATTATTCAATTTTGGCTAAAAAATTTTTTTAGTATATTATAAATTTGTTTTTGAATGGCTTATCAAATAAATATATTATACATTTATCTTTTGATTGTTAATTCAGCTTAGTATATTAATTTTAAAAGAGTTTTAACTTTTCCTATCTCTATGTTTGGCTAAAAAAAAAGATTAATTTAACCCTTAGATACAAACACACTAACGAGTTATATTATATATAATATGAATTATTAATATTTTAAAATTTAAACTAAAATATATTGCTTTAAACAAAATTATGATGTATGGAAATATATGAAAAAATGCATTGATTACGAAGTCTATTGTAAATTTATTTACGAATCGAGTTACTTATCCAACCTAAATTAATATTTAATAATTAAAAATTAATTTAATTATAGAATATATTAATATTAATATAAATTAATTTTTTAATTTTTTATTAATTATAAATAATAAATATAAATAACTTAAATAAATTTAACCAAATTTAAATTTCAACAAAAAATTTAAAATTTTTTGAGCCTAAGAACCCCTCTGGCTTTTGTGATGTGTCCAACACATGCAATCAATCATGCATATTCCCAATGGGAAGAGAGACCAGTGGCCGGAACCCTGCCAGAAGTATTACTTCCACAAACACAAACGGACATAGCTCTGTCCAACTCTTAGGACCAAGACTGGCAGAACGATTAGTCAAAAATCATGTGAACATTAAGATGTTTTTGATCAGACTATATTATAATTTTATTTAAAAATTATATATATTAATTATTTTAATTATATTAATTTTAATATGTTTATATATTTATATTATATTCTATTATTTTTATATTATATTTAAAATTATTGAATTTAAATTTTTATTTCTTTCCTTTGGAGAAAATTAAGGATAGAAAAAAGCAAGGAAAAGAAAAGTTTGATTAGAAATATTGTGCGCCATTAAAGGGGGAGAAGTTGGGTAAGACTTGAATACTACGTCGTAAAATAAAAGAGTTTTAAAAATAAAATAAGGTAATAATAAAAAAATTATTAATTTTATTTTGATTTAATAATATTAAGAATGATTATTATTTTTAATTTAATAATATTAAGATGAACATAATCTTAAAATCTTTCATAGTTATAGTTTTAAATAATAATTATCAATGATAATTTTTTTATTTTTAAAATGATTAAAAATAATTTTTATAAAATAATTTTTGATTATCTTTATTTCTTTTAAATTTTATAACGGTAAAAGAAAAAGCAAAAGGTGAAAATCGACTTCAATGATGAACTAGACTTGTGTTTTTGGAAGACAGAATCCAACAATTTGACGAATTTGTCAGTATGTCATGAATTCGTCCCGGAAAGAAATTTTTGGGGTTGAAATTTTTGGTGATTCAGTTGACCAAAGATGACAACAGATTGAAACATAAATCTCCTAGTAATAGTGCTAACCTTCGTTGTTTCGTCATTTATTTAATCTTTGTTATCTTTTTTTCTATTATTTTTTTAAAAGTATTAGATATTTTTATTTCACATATTTTTAGATATAAAAATAAAAACATGGTTTTTAAATTTATATTTAAATATAAGTTTTATACATATTTTATATTTAATATATATCTGTATTCATCACTTTAGTCAAATAAAATAGTTTACAATTTTGCATTATCATAGTTTAAGATATGAAGTTTAGATTTCATTGCTCGTAATGCATATTATCTACTAGATTTTCAACAATTTGCATGAAAAAAAAGCTTCCCATTTTTTTTTTAAACTTGCAACGTGAAATATCATAAGATTTTTCACACTTACATTAATGGTTGAGTAGTTCGTTCAATCTAACAAGTCGGACTTATATTAAATTTTTACACTCTAATCAATTCGAATTAATATTTATATAATAAAAAATTATTTAAATTTAATTACAAATATTAATATAAAAAATTTAAATTTTAATATCTTTTTTATTATGGGTTTTGATCTAACCCAACCCTGACCAGAATAAAAAGAATTTGAACCGTAATCCTATCCCATGAGCACTTGATTTTTCAATTCCTTGGCAACTATTTTTTTTTTTTTTCTAAGCATAAAAATTTTATTGAGAACAAATGAGATTAGATGAAAGGAAGTTGCCCCATCCTAAGAGAACATTACTAGGAACTCTCAAAATAAACCCATAAGTATGTGTTGTGTGGATTCGGAGTAAGTATTAAATATAAGTATCTTTAATATGAATATATTTAATTTTTTATCTTTTATATATTTAGAAGATTATATTTTTGTACTCATATTCGAACACATATTGGGCTGATATCCTTAATTAAATACTACAAAAAATGAGAAATGACCCATTTTCATCCAAATTACTGTACTATTATCATAGTATGGGCTGCTTAAAATGAAAGCTAAATAATTAAAGTTTACTAATCTTGGTCTTAAACTAGATAGTTCATGCAATTATTTTTTTAAAAAATAACGTCTAACAAGTTTTAAGTTTAAATTTCAGCATTTACAACTTTATTTCTTATCCCGAGAAACATGTTAGTAGGCAAAAGTTTTTTGTGCTATCCAGTTTTTAATTAGAAAAGAAAAGTGCACCTCAAAATAAAGCATAGGATAGGAGAAATTATCAAGGATTAGCAACATTGCAAACTCTATAATAAACCTTAGAAACATCCAAGAAGAAGAAAAAGAACCCACAAAGAAAATGATCAATGTGGAATTATGGATGGGCCATCTGATAAATAATACACATATGGAATTTGATCGGAACTATTTGTTGGATGAAGATGGCTTGTAAATCTTGGCGTTAAGGTACCCTACATCACTTAGAGTTTCAAAATTCCAATTGAGAAACAATATAACTAAATTTCAAGTTTTAGCTCAATTGATTCAATTTTAAAAAATAGTATTCAGCAAATTTAAAATTAAAATTTTAGCATCTATAACATTTTTTTTATTTTCAAGCTACGATTTTATTGTAAAATAAATAAATAAATAAAATGTGAAACTACGAGCTTTTAGGATCAATTGACGTAAAACACAGCAGCAATATATTGCCATAATCAGCTGCCATTTTGCCAAGATATGTTGGCTTCAAGGGAATGCAACATTCCTTGCAAGCAAGAAAATTGCTCCCCACTAATTAATAGGGATCATTAATCTTCAATAGTAATGATGGTTTTACAGCCAATATGCACTCATCAATTAATCAAAACCTTAATTTTATATAACATTAGACCATGCATATACAAAGTTTCATTTTGAGCAAAGAAAAACGAAAGAAAAAAAAACATATATACAAAAGTGTCAAGTGGTTATTCTAGAATAGACCTGCTCGTGGGCCGGATCGGGTCGGATTCGGTCTGGGCTTGAGCATGTTATTAACATTAAATATGTTTGTCAAAGTCCGACCCGGCCTGAAATATAGGTCTCAAATTTTGTCAAAGCTCGCCCATATTTATAAATGGATAGTCCAAGCTCATTTAGACCTGCCCATATTATATTTTTTTATAATTTATTTTTTAAATTTAATTTTTATTAATTTAATAATTTTTTTATTAAATTTATAAATATAAATAATTTAACTTAGCTTTTAAAGTTTACACTATAATATTATATATATGAAAAAAATATATAATACATAAAATAAAAAATAAATATAATATAATATAATAGTAAATCGGGTTGGGTCAGGTCGAGCTTTGAAAGTCGAACCCAAAGCCCGACCCATTTTTTAATCGGGCCTTTTTTTTGTCCAGTCCTATTTTTCGGGCCTATTATGTTTGTTTAAACTCTCCCAAATTTCGAATGGACCTTTAGGCTCAGGTGAGTAGCCCGACTCTTGAGCAGGTCTATTATAGAATAATCAATCTTATATTATCAAAATAATTATTTTTTAAAATAATTATATTTAATATCTATATATAATACACATATCAAATAGATATGATCCATATCAAAACTATCTTTATATTCTATACTCTCCTTAAATCTGATAAAAAAAAAAAGTCATCTAATTGTAAGACTATCTTTAAAAATGAAGCCACCTTACTTTATTAATTATATGGACTTTTTCCTAGCCAATCTCTCTAGTCAAAGCAATTAAGTATTTAGGAATCCCTTTTCTTCCCTCATTGATTGCTCATTGGACTTTCTTAAACTTTACCCACTTAAGGCTTCATTTGGTATAGAATTTGATGGGCTAGTCTTTTTGAGTGGTAGCAGGTATATAACAGCTTGGATAGCATTCTAGCAAATAGTTAAACTAATCTCCAATAGTTTCTTGATTCTTATGTGATCATTATTATTTGGAGAAGTTGGACCCATTTCTCTTATATATTGTCAACACTTATGCACAGTGACTACTTTTTATATTTTTTTACGTATGTCAAAAGTTGTCGGAATATGATTTTTGATCACTAAATTAAAAATTTTAGCATGTTACTAACGTAAATGTTGCCAGTGTAGTTACTTTTTTCCATATGTTGAAAGCCCTTTCAATTGGATAAATCATTAGAGTAGACATGAAAATCCAACCAAAGCTTCAATCTCTTAATTTTTTTTCCCTTTTAATTATGATTGCTTAGGATTTATTAGCATTCAAGGTACAATCAAGAGTTAAAAACTAATTACTCTCCTACTTTAAGACTAACGGAGATTCAGAACAACATGTGCATGTGCTAAATCATCAAGAAAAACATGCATCATCACTTCATTTTTGTAAGCTCCATTTTTAAAGATAAGTTAATTATATATATATCTTGGTGCAACTTAACACCATAAAACGAAAGAACCTAGGACTTTGAAGTGCTAGCTAATTTCAAATATTGCATATCATGTCAAAGCTTTAAATCAAACTTTGCCTCTATATTACTATTTGAATCAGTCTAAATTACTATTTCATCAATAACATATATTTGATTTAAATTTAATAATAAATAAATATAAATATAAATATAAAAATAATTTTTTAATATTTTGATATATTTTAAATAAATTTTCAAGCCAAGTCAGATCGAACTTGAGCAAACAAAATTTTTTATTATTCAAGTTTAACCCGATCTATAAAAACCTCTAATTTATACGAGAGTTATCCTATATTCTATATAGTCTAACCATATCTCTTTCTTTTCTTTTTTTTTTCTTATTTTGGAAGTTTAACCCTAGCTTCATTAAACTAAAACCAAAAGAAAAAGATAATTAATCTCCTTGAAATGCATTGTATATGTGAATATGCAATGTAATTTTTTTATACATAAAGGAGTTCGTAATCTAGAAAGAAAGAAAGAAAGAAGAGCTACAAATGTTAAAATTTTAACTAGACTTATTGAATATCATCTCATAAAAATAATTTAACAAACCAACTGAATTAACTTTTAAGATTCAATATGAAGTTTAAATTTTGGTATAAACTAACGATGCTTTAGACTCCTCACCCCCAAAACACCAAAGCTTAGGCAAATTGTTCTGGTTTGTAAACTTTGTTATGGAGATTCCTTCAATGGCAATGCTTTTTTACTAACTTTAGTGGTTGAGAATACACCCTCCCTCTGTCCAAATTGTCACAGTCGAAAACATGAATAAAAAATAAAGAACGTACTAATAATTAACAAGAAAATGAGTGGTGCTATCATGCTTTTGATCAGGGCTTGTGTGCACTTTTTTTCTTGCTCATGGAGATACTTTGTTGTTGTAGAAACTTTTTTGGTAAGAGACTCCTAACTTCAACATACCATGAGTTGGGTTTCGTTGAATTTTGTAGATTTAATTTATAAAAAAAAATTTGATTAAAGTTTATTTTATTGGTTAAAAAATTAAAATATTATTTTATATTAATATTTTTATATATTTGTAATTGATTTTCAAATAAAATATTTTATTAGATAGTAATGTAGATTAAATTAGGTCAAATTAAATTTAAAAAAAGATCTATCTTAGATTAAATCCAATTTGATCTAGACTTGTCACACAATACAAATAACATTAACTTTAATATTGAACAAGTGTATCATATATTTTCCATGGTCTCCATAAGTTTGTGTCTTTCACTTTGATTTTTTGGAGATGAATATATATATAGAAAACCTTTCATTTTAAGTAGTATATAAAAATGTTAATGTTTTGATGCTTTTAATGTGAACAAATTTATGAAAAATAAATTCATGTAGTTTTAAAAAAGAACACTAATATTAGATGTTTGAAGATGAAAAAAAAAGGGGGAAATCATTTAGAGATATTCCATTAAATAAAGTTGAGTAAAGAAAATGAAATAATAGTCAATATATAGTGACATCCAAGCATTTAACTAATAATTGATGCAAGATTTTCTATTTTTTATTCAAAAGAATAAGATTTGATTCATTCTATAAATAATATAATAATAAAAAAAAGAGATAATAAAGTATAATCATAGGTATCTAATGCTTAAAACATGATGGGTGAAAATATAAATTAAATTGCAATTATAGTGGAGGCCCATACTGTCATTTCTGAATTAGTCTCTCATAACCTTCTCGGTTCTCACTCCTTTTGGTCCCTCCCCAGTTATTTCAGTGCTAAGCTCATGTTCTTTTTCCACAGAGATAGACGTAAAAGCCTTTGCGTTTTTAATTATATTTGATGATTTTAAATATACTATAATTATATAATAAAAAATAATATAAATTTAATATAAATATATGAACGTATGAAAATTTATATAAGATATAATTATTAATTTATTAAAATTTATATAAATATATAATAACTTAAATATTAAAATAACACGGAAAAGTATATACACATAAATATAAATCTAAAACTCAATTTATTTAATTCATATAAAATTTTAATATTTATAATTTTTTTTATCTTTAAAATTTATTTTTTTTATAAAAAAATATATAAACAAAGAAAACATGAATTACCATGCCTCTTTCTAACCACTCTCGCACTCTCTCTCTCTCTGTCTTTTTCTGTATTCATAAAGCTTTAGAATAAGACAATACCATCCTTCCAAAACCTACCAGCCTTTTCTTTAATTTAAGCTTTCGTAGTGACCTGTCTATCATGTGCTTTAATTTCAACATTTTATGTCTTTTTATTTTTGTTTATTTTTTTTTCTTCCTTTACTTCCTTGTCTCTCCCCTTTCTTGGATATTAACTCTATCATTCTTCATTTATTTCATTTGTTTCTTTGAGAGCATGAGAGAAAAGGAAAGCAAAAGCGATCAGCAAAGGCAGGCAGAGAACTTGAGTATTTTTGCAGCCTTGTTTGATTGTTGAATCATGAGACAGTAGAGGAATTAAAAGAGGGCTAAGCTAAGGCTAGGGTCATTGAAATTAAAGAAGGAAAAAGGGATGTTTAGAAATGAAGTTTGATCCAAGATCCTTCTCTCCCTCTTTCTTCTTTATATTTTCTTGATTTTTGTGTGCATTCTGGTTTTAACATATATAAAAGAGTCTTTTTTTAGTTTGATTGTTAAATCATCAAAGAAATGGAAGAGGAGAATATATATATATATATTGAGAGAAGAGGGTGTATGGTGGGAAGGGTTAGGCTTAAAAAGAGTATTGCTTTCTTGAAGAAGAAGAAGAAGAAGAAGAGAGGGTGTACGGAATGAAGTTTGATCCAAGATCGATCTTTCCTTCTCCTTTAAGTTCTTCATTATTGGATAACTTAGGGCGGAGTTTATCGATTGATCTCGGACCAGGCTTCATTCCCCACACCATATTTTTCTTTGCGCCCCACATAATTAAGCCAAGGCTACGATCGATCTCTAATCCGGGTTTGATATATATATATATATATATATAAGAAATAGTTTGTATACCTGTTTTTATTAATTTCTTTTCTTAAATGTCCATTAAAAATTCTGTTTTCTTTTCATATTTTTAGTGATATTTCTTTGAATTTGATCAAACATATACACATATAACATTTTTTTTAATAATGGTTATCAGGTAATCGTAGTCCATACCCTAATTCTTACTTCTCTTAATAATTGATTTGTTATTCACGTTTAGTGTTTTCCCATTTTCCTCCCTTAGAATATTCCAAGACAAATGATGTAGGACACGTACACTATACCGTATCATTTGTTCCCTTACTGACACATATAGTATTATGCTGTACTGTTTGCGCATAAGGGCTTTATATTACTTTTACATCGTAATCATATTTAACGTATTATATATTTATTTAAATATAAATACAGTAATAATTCATTATATATAAATTTTAATATATTTAAAAAATTTTTGACATTATATCTGTATCATATAAATATTTTATGTTCAAAATTAACGGATATTAATTTATGGGATTCATGAAATATTTGTTTTTCTAATATTCAGTTATTCCAATATAATTTGTCAAAAAAAAAAAATCTAAAAACAATCTTTGTACCCTTAGGTGGTCTCATGTTGCTAACAGAGTAGAGATTGATACAACATAAACCCTAATTATTGTGTAAATATTCTTCAAGTTTAATAATTAGCAATAGTAAAGTTTATTATTCATGTTTTGTACTAAAAAAATTATGTACAATATTATAATATTAACTAATTTCAATCTAATTTTCTTAAGTTGAAATAATTCCATGTACTAACACAGAAATGTTTCATTTTATAAAGTTGAAATAATAAAAAAAATAATTTTATCACTTTATTTAGATATTTAATCGGCATTTAAATATATCTTTAATTTTTAATTTGTATCTAAATAAATCTTTAATCTTTATATATATACATATATATACATATATCTATACAAACCGTTAATATAAATTAATCTTTTATTTGAATTAAAAACTTATTTAAACATAAATATTTATTTTAATATAATAAAAATATAAGAACTTAACTAAAAATTTTGAAATAGTTCAAGACTTTTTTAGAATTTGAGCATTTTATAAATATTGAATGGTTTGAGAGATGCTTTTGGAAACTGTCGTCACAAGTTTTCAAATTGTTCATTTTC
>JAQSVH010027264.1:0-10775 GCA_029448705.1 Adansonia digitata | reverse complement strand
CAAAATATCTTAGGGAAAATTAAGTTTTCTAGATCTGGAATCTTGGTTAAACAAGCTTAAATCTTCTGATTTTGAAACGAAAATGGTCTTATAATAATTCCCTAAATGTTTATGCCTTGTTTAAGTTAAAACCGTGAGTGGTAGATCAATGGACTGTTTCATCATCCCAAACTACTCCGGGGTTGTGCAAATGAGTTCGTGATGCTCATGCCACTCTTTCACTTCAGTTATAGATATTCAAATGTCAATGACTCGAGTTTGGACCCGATTAGACATAAAAAAATAATAAATAAAAGATATCCCTGCTTTGCTTTATCCTCTACTGGCAGCATAACTATTGCAAATTAAAAAATCACTTTAAAATCCTAAATGATTTCTCATGAATTTTTTGATATTTTTTATCAAAGCATGTCAAATTATCTTTAAAACAATGCCTTATTTACCGTGAATCATTCTAGATGAGAGAGTTATAATTTTTCAAATCTAAATTGTTTAGAACCTTTAGAATCTAAACTTGTATTTTGGTTGGGACATGCAGGCCCACTAAATTTTTTTCCAAATTTTTGAAACATTTTTCCTAGAAGATTTATGAAATCCCCTTTTTAGAAAGGTATCGCTCATGATTTTTGCCAAATAAATTCGGGGTGATTTTTCAAATGTTGACACACCTTGTCCTTCATATGCTCTGCTAGTAGCTTAATCAATTTGAACTTGAAAACTTGTTCCCCCAGAAAATGACTTTTTGGGATATAGGGAATATTTTTAGGTTGGCTCTCATCGAGTTACCTTTCTAATGATATCTTGTGCACCCACTAAAGCCTGCAAACCAATTTAGAATAAATTCGAGAAGCAGGACAGCAAGATGCTATCCCTATTTTTAGTTATGATCAAAATTGAGTTGTTTTTCCGAATTTCGTCTCAAGACGTTCGAATGTCTCTATATCACTCGATCAAAAATTAAGAACATGCTTTGACCTCTTGTCTCGTATCAAGGCACAAACACATTTTATATCTTTACCATCCTCATTCACAATAATTTTTTTACCCAAAGTTGTCAAAATGCTTACTCGTTTTCTAAATCCAAGGTTTTATCAACTTAATTTTTCTAACTCGACTTCATTACAAAGTATTAGATATGTCACTTTTAGGGATACTCCAACCCTGACCTTCTGAGGGGATACTCCCTTTTTTCAAAATTGTCAACCTTTAAAGAATATTTCTTCATCAAAATTATTCATCGTCCATGGGGATATTCCAACCCCTCTTTTCGAGGGGATACTTCAACCCTGTTTTTCAATTGCAATTAAATTCTTTTCCTTCCTGGATTTCCATGAATAGGTCAAACAAATCTCGTTTAATCAAGAAATCCAGATGCATCTAAAAAATTATCGATTTGGTTATTCCAAGATAATCGATGCCAATTACGGGATAAATTTCAATAGTCCATCTATTTTCTTTATCATTGCATTGAATGAATCATGTTATGTTACTTCATTTATTGCCTTACTAACATGATTTCTTCGTGATGATTATTAGCATTCATGTTTTCAAAACATTTCAAATAAAATTAAAGGTAATGTTCTGCATGGGTATCTCTCTAGTGCCCAAAGTGGAACATTCCATTTTCAAAGTAAAATCCAAAGGTTATTTTTATAAAAAATCTCTATATTCCCCATCTCTCCAGGGAGTATATAAGATTAAATTTTTTTCATCAAAACCTATATTATTTTTACAAGATTCATGCATTAAAAATTGTTATATCAGAATAATGACAAGTTTAGATCAAAAGAACCAAAACTGAGAGAAGACATAGGTAGTAAGGTACCGATTTCGGGCGTCACAAAGAGGTTTATACCTCATCACGCGTAACCAACTCCCAAACCCAACAATGAATCTTTGTACTACATAGACTAGGGGATCGATGTTTTGAGTTTTGTAACTCAAAACATAGGTTTCTATAGGCATCCGATCATGCCTAACCTAAAATGATTGGTGGTGACTCTAAATGTTGGCTATTTCATGATGGTCATCCGAGACCAATAAGATGAGCGATTTATCTTATAATCTCCTTCACTGTATCATAAGTCAAGAATCCATTCTCATTCTCATTACATTACAAAAGAAAAGTCTCAGTCAAAATGGTATTTCCAAGTTAGAAAAATATTTTAAGTCGTGCACACCCATAGATCCGTGAGGATCCACCCCGGGGTACGTTATGACATAAGGCAAAGACCAAATAAACATAATTTCATTCAGGTCATTAAGCTTTGAAAAATAATCTAAACAAACAATAAACATAATAATTAATTAACCAAAGGCAAATTGTTAAATTAAACATTGACCAGGATGGAACCTAAGTCAAAAGAGGATAACTAGGACAAAATCATGCAAGTCAACAAAAAGAAAAGTTGACTGAGATGAAACCTATCAGTCAATAAATGAACAGAGTTGATCAGGACTACATTAACAAGTTAACAAAAAGAAAAATTAATCAAAACAAAACCTATAAGTCAACAAATAATGGAAGTTAGCTAAGATGAAACTGATAAGTTAACTTAAGTAAGCGTTAACTGAGATGAAAACTATAAGTCAACAAATAAAAGCGGTTTGACCAGGACAAAACCAATAAGTAACATAGGCAAAGGTTGACCGAGATTAAATTGACAAGTCAATAAATGAAAAAGGTTATCTGCAATGAAATCAACAAGTTAACATAGGTTAAGGTTGACTGATATGAAACCTAAAAGTCAAACAAGGGTTATTAGGATGTAACCTAGGTCAAAAGATTTGACTAGGGCAAAACTGATACAGTCAAACGATGTGACAAAGATGTAATTCTAGATTTAAAAGGTTAACTAGGGTAAAACCTATACAATCAAATGAAGGTGAACAAGATGCAATCTTAGGTCTGAAGGATCGATTAAGATAAAATTGATACAGTTAAATGGAAGTGACCAAGATATAATCCTAGGTCAAAGGGTTGACCGATGCAAAATTGATAGAGTCAAATAAGGTAAAAATGTTTCATATCTAGATTTCTTAAAGGAATGCGAGGTTTACCTTTTAGTTTTGAAATAATTGACACACCAAAAGGTTGTTTCCAATATTGGATTCAACTTAATATATGCAAATTGTCAAATATGAATGCTAATGCATAAGGAATGCGTATGATGAATTTTTATTATTTAATTTTCGTTATCAATGTTTGATCTAACCTTTTTTAGAGTTGAATTTATGTTTTTAAAAAATGTGACATATATTTCTTCTTCATTTGATGGAATTGGCCAATATTTCTGCTTGGAGATTGAAGGAATCTTCAAAAAGTATTGGGGTTCTCAGTGCTTGAATTTGAATTTAAAGGCATCTTTAAAGGTCACTATGGATAAGATACACTTGTTCTTGATAAGTCAAACTAGGTGGCACACCAATATCATCTAGGAGTTGAGAAAGAGAAACATGATTGGGAATATATGGTCTCTAAAATTTTCCATCAACAGCCAGAACAAACTGATATAGGCTAAAGAAGAAAAGCATGATAAGGAATATGTACTTTATCCACCTTACTTCTTCTTTTAATGTCAGAAAGACTTTGGATTACTAACTAAGATCCTTATAATGTTTTAATCTCGTTCAAAGTAATATAAAGGAATCAATTTCTCATTTTTTCTTTGATTTCTATTTGCTTAAAATGTTAATTATCATTTAGTAGAAATGCTAACATAGTAAAAAAAAAACTATTTAACAAAAGTATCAATGAAAATACACTTGTATTGCAACAAGAAAAGAAGACATAACATTGGTTATTTTACAAAAATGATAGTGAAATAGAAAAAAAACTTGGGTATTACCCAAATAAATAGAATCTCCTATTTAGTTTTGCAAAGATTTCTCCTTAATGGAATATTTACTTTCATGAAAATCCATATCTTGAAAATGCCTCTTACGTACTATGCCTTTTTCAGACTTAGTCTTTTGGCAAATTGTGCTTTGGCTATTCCTTAAATGCTTAAGTTATTACTTCGGGTTCTTTACTCAAAGCTTGCCCCCTATATCGTCTTTGATTGGATGCCTTTTTTAGGTTTTCATTTTATTTTTGCTTTTTTGAAATGGATGCCTTTTCAGGTTTTCATCTATTTTTCCTTTTTTGGTTTTTTTTTTTGTTTTTAACTTTTAGAACGGATGCCTTTTTGGGTTTTCATCCTTTTTTTTTTCTTTTTTTTCTTCTTTCTCTATTTTTTAAGGCATAATATTTTTTACATTATCCGAATTAAGGGGGTTTAATAGAATTCCTCTATCCATCTCGACTAATACCAACACTTCTCCTAAAAGTGTCTTCTAGACAACGTAGGGCCCTTCCCAATTAGGTGCCTATTTGCCCTAAGGATCTTTTTATCCTGGCAAGATTTTTCTCAATACCAATTCTCCCTTCTGGAATTTCCTGGGGTAAATTATCTTACCATGCACTCTTATTATTCTTTTTGGTATGTCTACCTATGTTTAATAGCTTTTAGCCTTTTTTTCTATAAACTTCAACTGTTCATAACAATCTTGGACCCATTCGGCTTCCTCTAACTTGGTTTCCATTAGAACTCGAAGTGAAGGGATCTCTACTTCAATTGGTAAGACAACCTCCATGCCATAGACTAACGAATAAAGCATTGCCCAAATTGTAGGTTTCATGCCAATTTATTATTCAAATTAAAAGCATTATCCGTTATAATTTTTTCAGGATCCCACATCAACAAATGATGTTAGTCCATAAAAAGTTATCACCATTAACCTTGTTACATTTGTATAAGAGGCTACTTTAACCCATTTGGTGAAGTAATCAATAGCCACTAAAATGAAGCAATGATAGTTCAAAGCTACATGGACAATTAGTCTAATAACATCCATGCCCTATATAGAGAAAGGCCATGTTACGGTTACAACATGCATTGGCAAAATGGTACATGGATCTTATCTGCATAGACTTGGCATTTATGAGACTTTCTAGCATATTTAATACAATCACTCTCCATGGCTATCCAGAAATAACCAATCTCATGATATGCCTTGCTATTTTGTATCTATTAGCATAGATACCATAAATCCCTTTCTACAATTTTTTCAATATCTTTTGTGCTTCAGGAGCATCAACACATCTTAGTAACATTTGATCATAACTTTTCTTGCAAATAATCTTTCCATCCAAGACAAAATTCATTACTATCCTCCTTAAAGTTCTTTTGTTAATATCGAAGGCATTGTCAGGGTATAATCAATCCTTGAGATATGGAAAACCATCTGGTTCCATTTTGACATCGCAATAGTACATAAGAGACTCATATATACTTATCTAAATGGATGTTACTTCTTGCCCCTTATTTAACATCAAAGCTAGAGCATCTCGGGTTAGATGAATAAATTCCACCTTCTTGAACTCTTTAAGCAATTCTAGAATCAACTTTTTATATTGTTACATCTTTATATCCGGAGTTTCCCATTCTCTGAGCAATTAATAAATCACTAAGGCTGAGTCTCTATATACTTTCAATAATTAAGCTTGTCTCTTTATAGTTGCTCGAAGTCAAACAACACATGCTTCATATTCTGCTACATTGTTTGTATAGTCAAAGTCCAATCAAGCTGTGAAAGAGTAACAGTTTCCTTTTGGAGTTATCAAGATCGCCCTGATTCCATGGCTTAAAGCATTTGATGCTCTATCAAAATAAATTTTCCATGTTTAATTCTTTTGATGGCTCTTATTGTTTTCTACCAAAATATTCATTAAATCCTCATCAGCAAAGTTAAAATTCAATGGCCGATAATCATCAAGTGCCCAGCTTGCTAGGAATTCAGTAATAACACTTCTTTTAATTGTCTTCTAATTCACATAAGCCATATCATATTCTGATAGCAAGACTTGCTATCTAGCCATCCTTCCTGACAAAGCTAATGCTTCAAATATAAAGTTGGTCAGGTCCATTTTGGTGATCAACTAGGTGGTATGATACAACATGTATTGTTGAAGCCTTTTCATAGCCTAAACAAGGGCACGACATATTTTTTTCTATTTGAGAATAATTTATCTTATAGTCAAAGAATTTCTTACTGAAGTAATAAATCGCTTACTCTTTTTTTACTATCTCATCTTGCTATCTTACCACACAACCCATAAACTTCTCAACTATTGACAAGTACAAAATCATAGGTGTCCGGGTACAAGTGGCACCAATACTGGTGGATTATAAAGATATTGCTCAACTTTTTCAAATGCTTTCTGGCATTCGTCATTCTATTCACTAGGATTTTATTTTCGTAAAAGCCAAAATATAGGATTACACTTATCTATGAGTTAGGATATGAATCTGGCAATGTAATTTAACTTCCTAAAAAAAATTTGTAATTTTTTTATGTATGCAGTCATGGCAATTCTTGTATGGCTTTGATCTTATCTGGATCAACTTTAATCCCTTTTTTACTCAAAATGAAGCCTAATAATTTCCTTGATCTTGCACTAAAAATGCATTTTGCCAAATTCAATTTTAATTAATACTTTTTCAATTTTTTAAACAACTTCATAAATCCATAATGTGCCCCTACCCTTGAGGTGACTTGGCAATCATGTCGTCCACATATACCTCTATCTCTTTATGTATCATATCATGGAATAAGGTGACCATTGCTTTTTGATAAGTTACCCTGGCATTCTTTAATCCAAACGGCGTTACCTTATAACAAAAATTTCCCCACATTGTGACAAATATAGCTTTTTCCACGTCTTCTAGTGCCATTTTTATCTGGTTATACCCCAAAAATCCATTCATGAAAGAAAATAGATAATTTTTCACAGTATTATCAACCATAGTATCTATATAAAGGAGAGGGAAATTATCTTTTGAACTCGTTCAATTTAGGTCCTAGTAGTCTACATATATTCTGGCTTTACTATCTTTCTTGGGAATTGGGACAATATTTAAAACCCATTCTAGGTATTTTTCCACCTCAAGAAATCTAGCCTTGAATTGTTTCTTTACCTTTTCTTTATTTTAAGAACATTTTTGGTTTCATTCTTCTTAATTTCTACTGAGCCAGTTTGCATTATAATTTATGGACTATGATTTTCATATCCAAACTTGGCATGTCTTGGTAAGACCATGCAAAAACATCTCGAAACTCCCAAAAAAAACTTATTAATTCTTCCCTAGTGATAGGCATAAGGGTAGTCCTTATTCTGACTTCTTCTCTATCATCCTTATCATCCCCTAAAGTTATCACCTCCACGGATTCTTTATAGGGCATTATCCGTTCATCCCCTCACTCGATTATTTTTATTAGATCAGGTAGCAAAGTATGATCATCAACATTTTTCTTCAAAATTGACTTCATTTAAGCAAACAACCTATTCAAAATTAACCTTTAAATAGTGCTTATCATTATCTACTTCTTATTGACTAAGAAATTTCAAAAAGGTAAAAAGAGTAAAAGAATTGGAAAACAAATATATGACATGATTTGTGTAAATGTATGTAGAAAAAGGAAAAGAAATATTGGTATAAAAAATAGACAGAGACTAAAAGGTCATATGCATTTCATTTCTGTAAATGATAATTTAACATTTCAAGTTTTCACAGAAAGATTCTTAGATGACCAAATAAGTTCCCAAGATTACTTTAAAACTAACCTAAGCACTATAATTCTCTCAATATAAGTATAATTTTTCAAGACATATCTAGGACGACAAGGATGGATAACATGATCATCATTTCGCTTTTTGCTATCTTCTCAAATAGTGGCC
Source organism: Adansonia digitata (assembly GCA_029448705.1). Classification (NCBI taxonomy): domain Eukaryota; kingdom Viridiplantae; phylum Streptophyta; class Magnoliopsida; order Malvales; family Malvaceae; genus Adansonia; species Adansonia digitata. Next base: position 2,995 of record JAQSVH010027264.1, on the reverse strand, counting down.
ACCAAACACTTCTTAAAAGTTTCATTAACCACCATAATAATTTCATCAGTTTCTTTTTCTTCAGCTTTTGGATTAACAACCCCTCCATAACAAAAAAAATTTCATCCAATAAAGGGTAGAGGGTTAATTTCTAGCTTGACTATTGACTGATGGCTTAGGCTATCTTTTTTCCTCAAGAACTATTTTTAAATTTCTTTTTTTTACTCTATTCTAGCTTAAAGCCCAATCTATGTTTATCTTTTTTGCTAATGACATTGAAGAAACAATTAATTCTTGTAAGTATTTCCTAGTCCATTTCTAACTCAAACACCATTCCCAACTGTAAGCTTGAGAACTACTTGGTTAGTCTTTGAAAGTCTAATTTTTGGGATTATAAGTCCTTCTGCAACAAAGTTGAAATTGATAATTTCAAAGGATCTGAAAAAACACTTTTCAATTTTAGCATTTGCTTCAACATAAGGGGCTTTGATAGAAGTCATGGCCATGATGTCTTTTTCCTCGGATAGGCTAATCAACTTTTCATTAACTATAAATTTAACTTTTTGGTGCGGAGATGATGGGATAACCCTAGCAAAATGAATCCATGGTTGTCCTAGCAAACGGTTATATGCTGAGATAATGTCAATCACATAAAATTCGATCTTAAATAGGCATAATCTAATATCTAAAGTGATAGAAATAGTCCCTTTAATTTCTCTCCTTGTCCTGTCAAATGGCTTAACAATTGTATGGCTATGCTTAATTTGATTGACATTAATTAGCAAGTAAGATACCATGATTAGCAACATTACATTCAAAGCCAATCCCTTGTCAATGAAGACTTTAGGCAATATGGTCTTTTTATAGTGAGTTGTGATGTAAAAAGCTTTTGTTGAAATGTTGCCTCCTGGTAGTATTTCATCATCACTGAACAAAATGAAATTATCAGCAATAATGTTATTTACTAGGCTTCAGCTCACTTATGGAAATGTCTTGAGGTACATAAGCTTGGTTGAGCATTTTTAACCAAGCATTTCGATGTGCTTATGAGCTAAGCAATAGGGTTAACATAGAAATCTTTACTGGTTGCTATTTTAACTATTCCACTATACTTTACTCACTGTGTTTAATAAACTTAAAGAATTCAACCTTCTTTTTTTCTTTCATTGATTCTTATACTTCTATTCGAATATCTTTGGTAACTATTACTTTTCTAGATACTTGTCTTTTTGACTTAATTTTAGCACTGGTTTAACTGATTTCTAGATTATGATGTGACCAATCCTCATCGTATGGCTTATCCTAGTTATGTCAACAGCAGCCAGTTGGCTTGTAATAACTTTTAAAGTTGTTATCCTACCATTATACTTCCATGGTACCTATTTGTTATTCTAATATAGGAACGAAGTTGGTATTCTGATAATGAGTCTAGGAGTAACTTCAGTCTTAGACGGTGTGGTCTTTAGTTGGTTGTGATGAATGATAAGAGAGCGACTAATGCAATAAGGTAGCTGTGATGATCTTTCACTAGCCATGTTAACTGATTTTTTTCCTTTAGTCTAGCTTCTTTAAAGAACCTAATTTCACCATTGTCCATCATTCACTGGATTATAGCTAAAAAGTCTAGGCAATTTTTCAAAGATTATCCTAATGTTTTGTGAAATTTGTAGAAGTGAGCACTAGGATCAGCTTGGTTTTTGATGCTTCTGTGATTATGACCAAGGATCCCGTCTTCAGTCAAAATTTCCCATACTTTTTCCATTGAAGTCCTAACTTCTTGGACTTTTGATTTTATTTGCCTTTCTTCTTCAATAATCAAAGTGTTAATCCCAATGGTATAATCAGGTAAGGGATTTACTGTCTTATTAGGTGCTAGGCTATTATCATTTTGAAAGGTGCCCCTCTCAAGAAGACTTTAAATCTTTTACTTAAAAGCCATACAGTTCTCAATCGAATGAACTGCTATTACATAACACTTATAGTGCATATTTGGGTCATACCAGCTAGGGTAATTACCTTCATATGGTTTGGAAAAGATTGGAGCCATAACCATGCCTTAAAAAGCTTATCAAACATTTCTTTATAAAAGTAAGAAAAAAAGGTTCATATCGAGATCTAGGTTGGTTAGCTCTTTGGGCTGGTGGATTAACATTGGATCTTAGTTGGTTTTGTGAAAGAGGATTCGAAATGGTGGTCTAGGGTAATGTTAAAGTAAGAGCTCTAGGTATGTTAAGAGGTAGGTATTTTGGGTTTGCTGTCATTGGTTTTGGTAATACAGATAAGGTCTTTGATGGTAAGATTAACCGGCATAATTAACAGATGAAGGTTCTTCTTACTTCTTTCTTGTCCCTTCCTTTTTTCCAATAGAAGACTTTCCAATCATGATTTTACCAACCTTCACAGCTATTTCAATCATCATTCCAACAATAATAAGATTGGCAAAATTCTTGGTTGCATTTCTTACTTATTATTGTAATCGGGAGGATGCAAGGTGCTCACAAATAGCATTATGGTTTTTTTCTCAATCAAGGGAGGCTGAACTTGAGAAGCCATATCTTTCCATCTTTGCACATATTTTTTAGAAGATTTTGTAAACTTTTTCTTCATATTTTTGAGAGTTAATCTATCGAGCACCCATTTAGCCATATGTTTATATTGTTAAAGAATACATTGTCCAAGTCAGTTTAGCATTGAATTTGAGTGCAGTTTAGATCATTATACCACCTTAGTGCAAATCTAGACAAGCTTTTTTGAAAATCGTGAATCAAAAGCTTATTAATTTGGGCATAACCAACCATTTTCCTAATAAACATTTTAGTATATGCTTGAGGAGAAGTGGCGCCATCGTACTTTTCAAACTTGGGCAGTTTAAATTTTAGTGGGAGCACTAAATATGGTACTAGACGAGGCCTTTTATGTCCACACTGCTGTATAGTTCGACCCCTTCAATGGCTTTTAGCCTCCTGTCAAGGAGTTGTAATTTTTTTCTCTATCTCTACTTCAACTTGCTCTTTAC
>JAQSVH010027192.1:0-10777 GCA_029448705.1 Adansonia digitata | reverse complement strand
AGAAATAATGAGGTTTTGGTTCTGGTATGGATGAGGGTGATTTTTACAATGTGTAATGGTTGGGGAATGAGTGTTTTAGGGCTATTTTTGGGTGGTGGGTGAAGAGCTACGGATTCTAGTTTTCATGGTGTAGGAATGGTTTTGTAAGTTGAAAATGAGCTAGAATCTAACCTTTTTTAGCTGAGATAGAAGTGGTCAATTTATACCAGCATTTTAAAGCCAATTTGGAGGTGTTTTTGGTCATTTCTCAAGGGGGACAAAGTGGTGTCAGCTTGGTGGCTATAGAATGGCAGTAGCGAACAACTTGCTGCCAATGTGATGGACATAGGGTGGCTGGTTTAAATGCTAAAATAATTTTCTAGCAAATAGGGTGGTTGATGGTGATCTTAGTTAACAAACTTGGGAGTATGGTGATCATGTGACATTGACCTTTTTTTTATCTAATTTAAACTTCAAAATATGTTTTGATTAATTCAAAAGTCCAAATTCGTAATTTGACATGGGTTTTGATCCTTTTTTTATACAAAGAAACGAGTTAAAATTGAGTTTTTGATCAATTATGGATAAGTAAAAAATGCTCGAATCATGGAAAATTAGCTCAATTGCTAAAAAAATTAGCCTGGATAAAATAAGTTGTCTACAACAGCCTATCGACTTGTCAAAAACTAATAGACATAGGATTAATGGCTGACTGGGCACTAGTGGCACAAGCACCGAAGGATTCAAAAGATAATGTTTGACTTTATCAAAAGCTTCTTGACGTTCTTCATTTCGTTCTCCAGGATTTTGTTCTCAAAGCACCCAAAAAATTAGATCAGATTTATCTATCAACTAAGATATGAATTGGGCTGTGTAGTTCAACCTTTCCAAGCTTCTCACTTTTTTTTGAGTTTGAGGTGGTGACAAGTTCTAAATGGCCTTGACTTTGTCAGGATCAACCTTTATTCTTTTCTTGCTCACAATGAAACCCAATAGTTTACCGAAAGTACATTTGGAAGGATTTAGGTTGAGCTGATATTTGCAAGGCCTTTTGAAGAGTTTTCACAAATGAGCCACATGTTCACTCTCTTTTAGCGACTTGGCGATCATATCATCCATACAGACCTCGATTTTCTTATGCCTAAGATCATGGAAAAATGTTACCATAGCCCTCTGATAGGTTGCCCCAACGTTTTTTAGCCTGAAATGTATCACTTTATAGCAAAAAGTACCCCATATGATTATGAAAGTGGTTTTTTTTTCATGTCTTCACTAACCATTTTGATTTGGTTATAGCTCGAAACCCATTCATGAAAGAAAATAGTGCATTTTTGGCAGTGTTGTCTACTAAGGTATCAATGTGAGGCAGGGGAAAATTATCCTTAGGACTAGCTCAGTTCAAGTCCCTGTAGTCCACACATATTCCCACTTTACCATCTTTCTTAGGAACTGGGACTATATTGGCTACCCATTCAAGATATTTGGCTACCTCGAGAAATCCTACTTCAAATTGCTTCTTCACTTCTTCTTTGATCTTCAGAAGCATTTCAGGTTTCATCATTCTATGCTTTTGTTGTAAGGGCTTACACTCAGGTTTAAAGGGAAGTAAACCACAATGTTGGTATCTAATCTAGGCATGTCTTAATAAGACTAGGCAAACACGTCTCGATATTCTTGAAGGAGACTTATTAGTTCAGCTCGAGTTGATGGCTTTATAGAGGTTCTGATTTTAACTTCTTTTGGGTCTTCTTCTATTCCAAGGTTTATGGTTTTGGTGGGTTCTTTATGGGGTAATATCTATTTTTCTTCCTCTTCAACTAGTCTTAATAGGTTTAAGGGTATGGGATTCTCTTCAGATTTGACCTCACTGGCATAGATCAGCTTGTCAAAATTGATTTTTGAAGTTTTAATATGAACATTCATGTCACCTTCATCGGGATACCTAAAATTATGGAAATGAATAATATATATGGAACAAGATGTAAAGAGAAGTCTAAGGTCAGCGAGAATTATGAACACAAAGAATGAATGCATCATGCTTGGTCATTTTCATTGATAATACTTAAAAAAAGTTACCCATATAGAGGATCCTAGAATGCTTTTGGGCGACAGCATGTAAGTTTAGTTCATTGCATTACTTTTAAAATAGACTTGAACACTATAGGAATCTCAATCTCAGTCCAAACACTTGAAACAAACCCTGAAGGGCACAGACCCGTCTCCAAACTTGTAGTTAACATCTTTGGCTCATTAATCATATTGATAGAGACATCCTTGACTACTTTGTTTAATATAAGCACAGCATTAGCGGAGCTAGTATTTACATGTCCTTCTAGGCAAAAACTTTCCTGAAGTGGCAAGAATATCATTGGTTCATCCTCTATGCCTTGTCCTAACAAATGAGCCATTCTCTTTTAACAATTTTTCTAAGCTTACTTTCTTTCCTATTGTGCACTAGGCTTAAATCCCCACTCTTTTTTATCGATCTGGTTGACCACTTTCAAGGCTTCAGCAACTCTCTAAAGGCATTTTTTGAGTCTCTTTCCAGCTTAGGCATCTTTACCGATAGTCAACTTCAAACCCATGTAAGTACTCTTTGATAGGTGGGACTAAACTAGCGGCAGCCCATCCTTGATACAAGTAGCATTGACAAACTCAAAGGATTGGAAAGAGGATTCTGGGATATCTTCATCAGGTTGGACATATAGGGCATCAGTTGAGGTAGCAGCAATGATATCTTTTTCTCCTCCAATCTTGACAACTTTATTCTCGATCATGAATTTTAATTTTTGGTGCAAAGATGATGGTACTGCCCCAGCAAAATGAATGCAAGGCCTTTCCAACAAGCAATTATATAATGGAGCAATGTCCATCACATGGAAGTCAACTTCGTAAGTACATAGGGTAATTTGGACTAAAATGGTGATGTTCATTGCAACGTTCTGGTAAGTTCCATCGAATACTCGTATAATCATATGACTATTTTGGATATGAGATGCATTGATGGGGAGCTTGTTCAAGCATGACATGGGTATTATATTTAAAGTCAACTCGTTATCGATAAGCACTTTGGGCAACGTAGTGCCTTTGTAATACGCAGTGATATAAAGGGCTTTGTAGTTTCTTTCCCTCCAAGTAGGATTTCATCATCGCTGAAAGATCTGTAATTATCGGTAGTGATGTTGCTCACTAAGCAATCCAACTAACCTATAAAAATGTCGAGAGGGACATAGGCCTCTTTCAAAACTTTGAGAAAGGCATCTCTATAAGCTTCAAAATTCAACAGTAGTGACAGTAGAGATATCTTAGCAGGTTGCTTATTCAACTGATCGACGATACTGTATTTGTATGTTTAATGAATTCTGAAGCTTTTTTCTTATTTATTGGCTCTTTGAAGGCTAATGAAGCTAAGCTTTTTATTATAGATTTCGATGCTTAAGGAATAAGCTAGTATTCTTTTGCTGAGTTTCACTTCTTGATGCTGTTAGGGCATAACATCTTCCACTCAGAGTTAAGTGACTCACTCTTGAAAGGTCCACGCTCGCTGCTTGCTAACTAGATTCCTCGATGATTAATTTTTTATTTTCATAGTTTAAAGAAACCACCTTATCATCCTTATAAGGGAAAGGAGATAGAAGTTGAATGATCATCATTGGCATGGGCTGGACAAAGGTGGCTTTAGCTTTCAGTCAATTGTCGTACAAGATCAATGGCCTTCTAACCCTGTAAGGAGGATCGCCTTCTTCTTCTTTTATAGTGTTGACAATGGTGTTGCATTTACAAACTCGATGTGTAAGGTTTTCTTTTCATCATAGAATTTGATGCTATCTTCATTCATCATCCTTTGAACCATAGCACAAAACACTTTGCATATTTGAAGAGTATAGCCATAAACAGGATGGAAGTCACAGGAGTCATTAATTCTTTCTTATGTCTTCTTGATTGCATTAAGTAGCTTAGCTTGCACCAGGATTGGCCAAATTAAATTTGTTGGCATTCTAACTTCTTTTATGTCTTCTATATTCTTATAGTTTTTTTCCATGACCATTCTCTTTAAGTCTAACTTGGCACGAGTTTGAGACGAACTGGCTTTAGTGCTGGACTTTGATTGCTAACTGGTGTTCATTTTTTCCTTTTGTTTTTGCAGATATTTGTTTTATACAGTCCATTTTTCATGGCCTTATTGATCATCCCATAGAATATGACCACATCCGCGAAGCTCTTCGAGAAGTTTTTGCTACTATTTCATAATAAGAGGCTTGCAATGTTCTAATAAATCTAATAATCACCTCTTTTTCTATCAGTAAGGGATGAATCTGTGCAGCCTCCTCCATCTATCTTGCAGCATACTGCCTAAAACTTTCATTAGATCTATTTTTCATGCTCATAAGAGATAGACAGCTTGAGATCCAATCATCAGTAAGCCTTTTCTTGTCAATGGCATTAATAGATGGGTCGTTGTGTCCATCCCACTCCTCATAAAACTCGATCTCAGATCGATCGATCAACCCTTGGACCATTTTCAAGAATAATGGACAATGTCGCAAATCATGTTCTCGACCACAGTGGTAGTAGGATGTTTCAATGGCATTTTTATCATTTGTCACTATTCTAGCTTTCACAAAAGCTTTCTAGACCTTGCTCATTAGGGGTTTTGACTTCTCCAATGCTTCATTTGACCCAACAGCCTTTCCCATCAATTATCGCATTAACTCTTGATTTAACAAGATTAGGGATTGGATTGGCCCCAACATTGGGGCTAGGACCCTACTCGATCTTGATCACTCCTCAATCTTGATCACTCCTTTTTACTAGTAGACCCTGCACTTTTCTTTTAAACGATGTGCATTTCTTAATGGAATAGCCTTGCACCCTAGCATGATATTCACAATAAGTGTTCTCATCATACCATCTGGGGTATGATGGTGATCTTGGGTTTGTGAATACTGGGGCCACTAGTTTACCTACTAATTAGCGAGAGTAAATCTCTTTATAAGAGTAAAGGAATGGTTCAAAGTGCTCTCTTTCTCAGGGTGCTTGTTGGTTATTTAGAGCTCTTGCATTGTGCATATTGCAAGGTTGTGCATTCTGGGTCGTATTTTGAATGGGATTCAACACAAAGTCATTGCAGGAGCAAACCTAGTAGCATAGACTGGTTGCGATGTTGATGAGTCAAAAGTAAGACTTGTATTCAACATGCTCGGGAGGTACATAGGCTGTGAAAGATGTAGACTTTGATCAAACCTGGCATGATTTTTGCTGATAACACTCACCTACTTCTCTTTACCCTTACTTACCGTCTTCTTAAGCAATCAAGATGTCTCTTTAACGGATATCATGTCATTTTTTACAGTGTTCTCAATCATTTCATCGGATATAACCATATTAGTAAGACTTTTTATGGCATTTCTTAGCAGCCTTTCATAGTAAGGAGCTTGTAGGTGCCAACAAACATGACTATTATTTCTTTTTCTGTCAAAAGAGGATAAACTTGAGCTGCCTCCTTTTTCCATCTCTTAGCATACTGTCTAAAGCTCTCAAAAGATTTCTTCTCCATGTTCATGAAAGAAAGGTGAGCCAGAGCACAATTAGACACATGCTTATACTGTTTAAGGAATGTGCATGCCAAATTTGCCTATGTTTAAATTCTTATAAGATTAAGTCTTATATACCACCAAAGAGCTGCTCCAGTCAGATAAGCTTAGAAGCGATGGACAGTAACTTCTCATTCTTTTCATGCCCTGCCATCTTACGATAGTACATGCGAAGATGAGTAGTAGGGTTAGTAATCTCATTGTATTTTTCAAAATTGAGCACCTTGAACTTAGGCAGGATACCGAGACTCAAAACTAGCCCTAATAATTTTGCATTTATGATTCCAAAAACTTGTTACTTCCTTCCATAACTCGAAGACACTTCTCTAGTTATTGATACTTGTCCAAATCCTTATTATTTTTTGAGGGACTCTTTGTTTTCTCTTACTCTATTTGCTCATCGAGGTTTGGGACTATAGGCCTTCTCGATGAAGAGCCTGCACCTTAAAATCCTTGAATTAAATTGGATGTTATCACAGGATTGATGTAAATGAATGGCTGAGTTGGTAGGATGTTTGTCACCGAAGGATGCTACCCATGTAGTACCTCTTTTTAAGCATTGATGGCCTCAGTGCCACCATTCAAATTGCTTTTAGGATTGGCTAGATCTTTTCCTGCCTTGATTGTACTTGTTTACCCTTTTTCCTTTAACATATTGCATAACAGCTTGGTTAATTCAGCAATCTAAGCTTGGAGTTCCTCATTCTTATGGAGTGACTGCTCTTGAGACTCTTTATACATAAGTTCAAGTCTTTTAATGCTAGCCTAATGATCATTTGCCATCGCTCTTCGATGATTGTAGTGTTGTACCGATGGCGAGCTATATGTTTTGTGTTTTAAATCACCTTCACTTTAAATTATTTTTGGATTAGGCCTTTATGATATGTTCATGCATATCTTTGATGCGATAAGAATGAATATACAAATGCAAAAAAGACATACAAATGCAAAAAGATATTTGGATTAAGAGGTAGCTTCACAATAGCATCTTTCATTAAAGCAACAAAATATCTCGTTACATATGACTACATTCAAAAATGCCTGACACGATTACATTGCCTATTACATGGTCTAAGAAATACAACAAATCTTGCTCATGGGCTCTAATGGGCAAGATATCACTATCAAGGATCAGGCTACATCCATTATATTTTTGGCCTCTAACTGAGCTGCCTGAATTTGCTCTGTGAGATGGCGATGATGATCTTGATAGTTTTGGCGTAAGTGATCAACCACTTGAAGCCATTCTAGTTCTTACTATTCAGAGGCTCTCACCAATGCATCGACTTGGTCTTGGCGACCTTGAAAAAAATACTCTAAATCTTGAATTTTGAGTATTAGAGCTTCATTTTTGGCTTGGTTTGTTCTCAAATCTTAAACTTAAGCTTCTAACCACTCATTCTTCCTCTGACAAGTTGATGTAAGAGCTTGGGTTCTAACAAGCTTTTCCATATTAACCCTAGCAGCTTCTCTTCATTGGTGAAGTTCCTTCTCAAGAGTAGTAATTTTTGTCCTCTACTCAGTCGATGACTTTCCAAGTCTTCGAGACTTGCTTACTTTGTTAAGGGCCACATAGTCTTTTTCCAAACTCTTGAGGTCCTTATTAAGGTGATTTTTCTCTTGATGGCCATGTTTATTCTCAGCATCCTTGAGATAGAGGTCTATTTTCAATTGACTATTTTTCTCCTTTAATCAAGTAACCTTTTTGGCAAAGGTCGCCTTTTCTTGTTAGAACTCTTGCTTGAGTAATTCAACTTCAGAAGAAAATTTGTCAACTGGCATTTATGATGTCCCCGTACCAGATAAAGGCACAATGTCATTAATTCATGAGATCCTCAATGCATGAAAGGCTAGTTAGACTTTCGACTTGTAATCAAGCTTACCATAGTTGAAATCCCATAACTCCAAGTCTTGGATGAAGAGAATGAACTGACGACACCAAAATTGTCAAAGGACTATAAGAAGTACTACCCCATAATCCCATGAGCGGCACGCAACTATAATTTTCACACTGGTATATGACCATTTATGGGAAAAACTAAAAGGCCTTCCATGTTACCTCTTCCCTTTTGAGGTTCTGGAATTTCTAGACCCATTACTCTTTAGGTTTGTCTTGAGGCCATTCCTTCTTAAGTACCTTAGAGATAGGGCTAAAGTTGGGTAAGAAACAGTGCAATGTCCTACTATCTTTCGGGCCAAAATAACTGACAAGCCAAATATGAAGGAGCGATGCACAGCTGATGAAACAGCTTGTACTTTTTTTTTTAACAAAAATTAAGAGCTCAAATAGTTTCAGCAATGATGGCCAGGGCAGGATTGATTTTGTAGAGTAAAAAGATATTTGCTACTGTAGCTTCAACATAGCCTAATGTCTTGAGGAATATAACCAAACCGTATATTGCCAAAACATAGATATCTAGGATTTCTCAGATGTCAATGGTACTTGCCATCTCTTTTTTCAAACTAGCCCATTAGATGCATTCACTATTCTCTTTTGTTTTGATATGACTCTCAATCTAAGACTCCATTGCCTCGACGATTTAAGCCAATCTTTTCTTGAAGGTTAAAGGATTCAACGTTTTGCAGTATATCCTATCGACCTTTTGCCTTTCAATGTTGAGTAATGCAATGTATTCACTAACTGTGGGGACCAAGTCTTCATGATTAAAAGTGAAACACTAGTATGGTATATTCCAAAATTGAGAGGCCACTTGCAATAAACCAACATCCAAGTGATCTTAAAGCAAAAGAGCAATATCTCCGTATTTCTTAGTGAATGATTCCCTTTTAGTATTATCCTAATTAGTCCATACAGTCTTTAGATCTTGCCAATCATTTTGATGGTACCCATCTGGATCCTTTCATGCACTATTGAGACATGCCTCGGTTTAAAGATGTCTCCATCTTTACGCTGTCATCATTCTGACCATGCTTGGACTTCTTCAAAGGGCTTTAGCTCTGAAGTGGACTGTTGCTCCATGACAGACACCGCTTGATGGACATTGAACCATTGACTAATTATCCCCTGGTGATGGTAATTATGATGAAATGATGCACGGTGAAAAAAAAAAGCAAAAAGGGAACAAGTTAGTATCCAAAATGAAATAATAGGCAAAAGATAAAAAAATGAAAGAATAGCAGCAAAAGTGTATCACAAAATTTGCCTTGAAAAGAGATGGTACGATGCCTAGGGCAGACATGATGAATATAAATGTTGAGGCATTAAACAACCAGCATATCGGTATATCCATATTAAAATTGCCTCTTCATAAAGCAACATATTACCTTGCAAGGACTAAGATTGGCCATTTAAATGATTACGTTCATTTATCACCATCTATGTTAAGTACATGATAAGCCATCATTCGGGCCGCATGATGGCTTATTTTGGTCAGATATAACTATTTCAAGATGGCATTGCAGGTAATGGCATTCATTTTTCTTTACCCACTTATTAAAGAGGACTTGCTGCTGAATGCAATGGCATATCCTAAAGGAATGATCATAAAAATGATAAACATGGGTGACAACATTTACTCATCATTGTCTGCCTATATAAGAGTAAAGGTAAGAAATGTTTCCCTTCATAATCCTACTCTTTAGGCTATTCTAGCAGCATATGGTATGGTTTGACATGGTTTAGCCCATAAGGCTCACTATATAAGTTAAGTCAACATCTATTTCAATATTCGAATTGCTTTTCCATCCGGTAAGAACAATGGAAGGACCTTGATCCTAGGTCCATCATGAGTTTGGTAAAACAAGTTTGATCCAGTGGATGTATTTCCCTATGCAAATGTGGAGGAGTACTCATAAGAGACATAGGTAGTTTACATCTCGGAAGGTTTTACCATGCCTATGCAGAGGCTTACTCACAGAAAAGGATAGCTCACTTCCTTTTAATAGTTAGAATACTAATTGCACCATGCTGTTTGGTGGGAATCTAGTGCAAATGTAAGTGCACGGTGTGTGTCCGGGAAACAATTAAAACCTTTTTGTTTCACTCTTATATTACCATATTTATTCATATTAATATTTATTTAGGCACGAACAATCCCTAACAATCATAGGACAAAAGCATAAACAATAGAGATTAGTAGGTAAACATAAAAAAGAGTTATATCTAAATAATGATGAAGATCGAAGAACTAAGAATCGAGTGAGCAATAGCTAGTTATAGGCCTAACTCTCTAGGTTTGGTCCCCAATAAAGTCACCAAGCTGTTGCAATATGCCCACCTTTAAAACTTTGGATGATCCGAAGGGCATAGCACTTGACTTAAAAATGAATGATGGTTAGTCATGGTCAAGCCTTTGAGTTATCCCTTGATCAAGATTTGGATTGAGTGTAACAATATGAAGGGGACAAAGACTGTCGGGTGAGTCGCTCATCTAACTAGTCTCGGATAGCCACCACAAAATGGCCAAAACTTAGAATCGCCATCGATCATTTTGGGCTAGGCAAATCGGAACCTACTGAAAACAATATTTCAAGCTAAGAAACTTGAACCATCGATTTCAATGTCTACAAAGTCCAGAGATTCATTGGTTAGGTTCAGGAGTTGGTTACACGTGGGGAAGGATTAACATCCCCACGATGCCTAAAATTGATACCTACGAATTATATTTCACTTTGGTCTTGATTAAATCGATTCCATTAGGCCTTTGTTTAGATATAATTCCCTCTAATGATGAAGTTTGTAAAAATAGATCCGATTTTTTTTAAAAAAAATTGGCTTATCTATGCACTTCGGAGATGTGAGGAACATAGGGAGTATTTATGAATATCAAGTCCGGATTAAGTTTTAAAAATTTTGATATTCCACATTAGGCATTGGAAAGATACTAACACGAAATATTGCCTTGTAAATTTTATTGGAAACGCAAATTTTAAATATGAATGCATGATAATTACTACAAAAGAAAACGAGTTAGTTAGGTTGTCGCAATATACCCCAGGATGGATCCTCGCGGATCTATGAGTGCGCACGACTTAAAATATTTTCCCAACTTGGAAGTGTCTTCTTGATTAAGACATTCTTCAGCATTATGATGAGAACGAGAAAGTACAGATTCTCAATTTATGACACAATGAGGGGAACCATAAGACGAATCGCTCATCTTATTAGTCTCGTATGGCCATCACGAAATGGCCAACGCTTGGAGTCGCCACCGATCATTTCAGGCTAGGCATGATCGGATGCC
>JAQSVH010027181.1:0-10777 GCA_029448705.1 Adansonia digitata | reverse complement strand
TTTGTAAAATTGACGAGTTTATTTACTTTTGTAATGTGTTGTAATAATATACTATTATTATTGTAGTTCATCGAATTGAATTTTTAAATCGAATCGAATTTTTAATTCAAATCAAATTGGATCCAAATTTTTAATTGAATACCTTTTAAATAACTAGTTTGGGAATAAAAAATATCATTAAACAATTTGAGTTAGATTACTGAGTAATTAAGATAAAATTTTAGATGGTTTTTGGATTAGATAATAAATATTTTAATAATAAATTGTTTTAATCTTGGGTGGTTCAAAGTAAGAGTTTCCTTATTCAATTAATCCTTAACATTTTCTACTAAAATCTCAAGTCAAGATTTCTTTATATTTTTCCAAAAAATAATGAAATACAGTTTATACAAAGCCATGATCAGGTGAGTTGAATTGTAGCTTGGACTTCCGCGGCTTATCAGATTTGATAGTACGTATTTGAATGTGTTAATTTCTTCCATGATATCGTGCTAAGGTGCTACAAAGATTGTGAAATGTTGATAATTTATTATACAGATTTTAATATATTCATGTATTATATTATGTTATTGTTATTTTTTTATTATATCATATTTTATCGTATTATGTTTATATTAATATTTATATATTTTATTATTAAAAAATAATAAAGCAATAAATTTAAAATTCCTAACTGCTGCCTATAGTGGATCCTATAATTAAATGGAAACAAAAATTAAAAAAAAGGCTAATCTGTCATTTTTTTAAGCTATACGTGCGTAAAAAAAAAAAATTTACTCTCTTTCAAATTACCGAGTTTAAAAGGTGGAACAATTTAAATGTAAAATTCAAATAAAAATTTTATTAGAAAATAAAAGAGATTTATTCTATCATAACACAATTTTAAAAAAATATATTTATTTTATATAAAATTTCATTCTCACTATTCATCGGTAAAGCAAAAGTAAATTTATATAAAATAGATGGTTTAAAAGATTTATTCAAAAAAATAGTAAAAATGTGTTTTAAGAAATTCATCTCATACGTTAACGGGTGAACTTTTTAAACTACATTTATAATGTTAAAAGATGATAGGTACTTTAAAAAATAATTAATTAATAACTAACAAAAGTTAACTCAGATATGTTAATTTTTGTATTTTTATTATATATGTCTTTATATAAATTTGGTGTTTAAAGTGTATAGATTGTGATAAAATAATAATTCATACTAAATAGATTTTGATAGTACACTCGTTAATAATGATGTGTTCACATTACTTTTTTAATATTAAATTATGTTTTGTCTATTTTTTTCTTTTTTATTACGTTTATACGGTGTAATCATATTGTACTCAAAATAAATAATTTATTAAAAATGAAGATATATTTATTCTATTATTTTATATTTTTATTTATTTCATATAAAATTTCATACTCATTATATTACTGTGAAGCAAAATGGAAATTATATAAAATGCTTAGTTTAAAAGCGTTAAAAAAATAGTAAATGTTTTTTTAACTAAATTTATGGCATGCACTAGTGGTAAAATTTTTTAACATATAAAATTAAAAGGTTGATAAATATCTTACTAAATATATTTATAAATATTAATTAATTAATTAATAAGTAAAGACATGATAATTCTTTAATTTTAAACTTTTCACTATCTATAAGAAACTTTTAAACGCATTTGAAAAAACTCAAAAGAAGTATGAATTCCTAAGTGATATATATATATATATATATTGATATATTTTAATAATATATATTACTATTTTTATTTGTTTATGGAAAGATTGTTTTAACTGAATTGATATATTTTTATGGGAAAATGAGGCTTGATTGGATACTGTTTGCTTGTACTATGTACCACAGAGGTTGATTGATTGACTAAAGTTACTCAAGGAAAGCAAGAAGACATGATTTACCACCGGCTTAGTTGGAAACTGTTTACTTGTACTATGCACCACAGAGGTTGATTGATTGACTGAAGTTACCGAAGGAAAGCAACAAGATATGTTTTATTCCTCACGTGCCTAATTCAAAAATATTAATAATGAAAATAGCAAGACACGATTTATGTTTGACGAGTGCATAGAGATGATAAACGTTCGTTTTGAATTAATTTATTTTTAAAGTTAAATTATTTTAAGTTTAAATTTTTTTTGGTTAGAATAATTTTAAATTTAAATTATTTTAAGTTTTAATAATTTTAAATAAGATTTTTTCGGTTTCAACTTGTTTTATATTTTGATCAGTTTGAATTTGAAGGAATTTAGATGGATCTGAATCATTTTTGAATATTACAAGCTATAAATATGTTTTAATTTCAATTTTAATAATTAATTTTATTTTTATGTAATAATAAAAATATTAAAATAAAAATTTTGAAAATGAATAAATATTTTATTAATATAAAATTATATAATAATTTTATTTATTTATTGAGTATCAATATATTATATTTTCTATATCATCTATTATTTTTAGTATAATATCCTTTAAGTTTAAATAAAAGCTAAATATATAAGTTCGATATATCTTCACTATGTACGGTATAAATGAAATTATTTTGTAAACACCCTCATTCTTATTAGAGGTATCCATGGGTCAATCTAGGCTCAAAATGTTGTAATAAGTGATTTTTAAGAGTTAAATTACTAAATAACTTTTTTTATTTTTAAATTTTTATTTTTTATAAGAGCTTCATTTCAGCTTATAAGTTAAAAAAAATTAAAATCAAACAGTTTTCAAATAACTCATCGAGTTCTTATTTACTTAATCCAACAAATTTTTATTTTTTCTTTATTTCATTTTATTATTAGATTTTTATAAGTCTTTGTATTATAATTTTTTAAAATTTGCATTATAATGTGATATATGAACTTACTTTTTATTGCAGGGATTTAAATTTATAAAATTAAATTTATATCAAGAATAAATTTTTAGATGAGATTAGAGAAGATTAAAATGAAAAAAAATCATTGGCTACATTTAAAATAAATTATTAAAAATTATAAAATAAAACTCACTTAATATAAATGATTTGTTACTCTTAATTCAGCAACTCATTGAATTTAGTCACTTAGTCCAACAAATTTAAATTTAAATTTTACATTAAATCCAATTTAAAGATTCCCTATTAAATTTTTATTTAATAATACATTATTGATATAATTGTATAAAAATTATAAATATTTTTATAAATTAATATTTTATTTATCATTAATAAATTTTATTTTAAATAAAATAATATAATTATAGTTTACTACTTTTTAAGTTTTTTATGGGTTTCAGAGTAGATTTGTCTCGAACTCAGAACATAACAAATTTCGATTTACAAGTTTCAAGTCTTATCAATTTCAAATTTTTTTGAGAATAAAATTTTTCAATTTTAAGTATTTTTAAAATTATTTTTTTAAAATTTGAATTTTTAATATTTTAAATCAATTCAAATATAATCTGATTGAATTTGATCTTGGATCACTTAGAAAGGTTTTTATGTTTGGGCTTGTTTTATCGGCTCTAGTGAAAAATGAATTGAGAAATTTATAATAAATAATTTTTAAGAGTTATACTTCTAAATAATTTTAATAAATTCTTTAAGGTTATTTTAACTAAATTGATATTTATTATAGGAAAATAAGGTTAAATTGAATACTGTTGTACTATGCGCTGCAGACGTTGATCGATTGACAAAAGTTTAACGACAGAAAGCAACCAGACATGTTTTATTTCTCACGTGTCTGATGGACAAAAATTAATAATGCGAACAAGAAGACATGACTTTTGTTTGACGTCTGAACCACGCAAGTGAAGGTAAATAATACGATATGGTATATATATATATTTTAAAATTTTTAATAAAAATTATTAATATAATAAATGTATATAAATATAATAAAATATAATAAATTATATAAATTATTAAATTTATGTTATTGAAAATAAACTAAAATTATGGCATTTGAAAAGATAAATTCAGGAAAAAAGTTCAAAATTTATACTATTTTTTTAAATTAAAAAATATTAAAATTTATTCATAAAATTTTTGTATTTATTTAAACTAGTATCTTAAGAGCTTAAATGAGACAAATAATAATACATTCAAATCTAACACTTAGCCCTTGTTTTTCTATCTGTCCACATGGCTTTTGTTCTTCTATTTTTTTTCTCAACTCTGTCCTATAGAATAAATCTTAGCCATAACTTTGTCTTGTTTTAATTTATAATTTTATATTTAATGTTTTAAGTAATTTTATAATTATTTTTTCTAAGTTTTTTTTTGCAATTTTTAATAATTATTATTTATTTTTAATTTAAGATGTGTAAATATATTATTATTTTTGAACATCGTAATAATTATTTTAGAATATAAATAATCTATTAATACGTTATTAGATTAATGTTTTTTATTGTCATTTTCATTCTCATTTCGTTACCGTCACTGCATTTAAATTTAAACATAAATTTCATTATTAATTTTAATCTTATTGTTACAAGTTCTCATCTCACTATTATAGTAACTAATTTGACTGTCACCATTGTTTAATATCATCGAAACCAATTTTACCATCCGTCTAAATAAACTATTAGTCTAATTATTTCATGCAATCATCATTAAGAGATTAGCTATAATAGATGTATAGTTTGAATTCAAGTATCTACAATTTTTTTTTTCATATTTTCAAGTAGCGACTAAGGACATAATTGAGTCAAGTCAATCCAAGTCGTAAGAAGTTTGAACTTAAGCTCAACTTGAAAATTGTCCCGAGCTCAATCGACTTTTATTTTTAAATCTCAATTTGAGAAAAATCAAATTACTCAAGCTTACATAAGACCATTTAATTTTGATAACATTTGATACAATTTCGATAATCTATAATATGATTTTGATAACGTCCTATATAATATTAATTATTTTTTATATAATTTATGATAACTTCTTATATGATTTTATTAACCTTTCATGAAAATTTTTGTTTTGAAAATCCTATAGGATTATTTACTTACGAGTATCAACACTTGATGCGACCAAAAGTGACCAAAGTGGCTCTCCCCTTGCCTTCTTCGGATAGGTGCTTAGTCACCTTATCTTCAAAAAGATTCGAATGCTGGTAAGAAAAGAAAATTGAAATTAATTTGGTAATATGATATTAATGAACGTCGTGGTGTGTATATATATATATATATATAAAGATTTAAAATAAAAATAAAAATAAAAATAGTGTAAGAAATAAATTTGTTAAAGAATAAATTTATCTATCCCCTTAAAATCAGATCAAATTTTAAACAAGTTAATTTTTTTACGTGAGCATGACCCAACTAAATAGATAAGTTTAATATAAAATATTAAATTTAAATATTATATATGATATTAATCTTTTAAAAATATATAATTTTTTATAATAATTTTTTAATTTTAAATATTATAATTTATATTCATATGAAAAAATTTAATGATAAATAAAATTTCGATGTCAACAAAAATTATTATCCAATTAATGTATAAAATTATTTCATACCATAAAAAGAAATCATAGGATTACTTATATTTACAAAAAAAAAATTGAATAAACAATTTGTATTAAATATGATAATATTTTATTTTTTGTTTTTTTTAATGAACATAAAACGAAAAATATTAATATATATATTTAACTGATTAAAAATAAAAATAAAATTATGCTAAAAATAATATACTTTAAATTTAAAGTATTATCAAATTTATTACATCCAATAAATTTTCCAAATAAAACTAAAAAATTAAATTAAAAATATGTGAGGTAAAACTTAATTTTGTATTATCAAATCCTCGGAAAATTTTAGGAACCCTTACCGGTTGGAAGGGCTTTAATATTTTTAAAATTTTTAAATAATTTTAATTAAAATATTTCAAAAATTAGTATTATTAATTATTACTATATAATTTTATTGTTATGTAGATTATAAAATTTAATTTTTTATTAATAAAAAAATATATATTATAATAAAATTAATTTTTATTAATAAAATACAATTATTATTAATATATCTAATTAAATTATTAAAATAAAAAATATGAAATTTTTTTCGTTTCAAAAATTACTATAAAAATTAATATTTTACGTATATAATATATTTAATAAAAATAAAAAATAATTTTGAAAAAATTATAGTTAATTTTCTTAAAAGAATATTTTATATAATACATTACAGATTTGATAATGTTTTATGTAAAACTTGTAATGTTTGTATATAATCTCGTAATGATTATATGTAACAAATTATATATCAATATTACCTTTAAAGATTTCTTACACAAATACATTACATATAACACAAATTACATATAAATATTATAAAAATTTTAATATTTATATGTAATTTTTATAATCTTTTGTTATAATTTTATCAACTAATAAAAATATATATTTTATCGTAAAATTAATTTTTATTAATAAAATACAGTTATTACAAATATATTCAAATAAATTATTAAAATAAAAAATATTATAATTTTTTTTCAAAAATTGATGCAAATATTTTTCCTACATATATAATATATTTAATAAGAACTAAAAAATAATATTGAAAAAATTATAGTTAATTTTCTTAAAAGAATGTTTTACATAATATATTACAGATTTGATAATATTTTTGTGTAAAACTTGTAATGTTATTATATAATATATGATGTATATGCGTAATTATAATAAAAATGTATAATACATATTTTTATTATTTATGATAATAAATTTATATAATAAATAATATAATTTATGTAACTTTTATATTTTGTGTAATACTATTTTTTATTACCTTTGTTAATATATTTATGTAACTTACAAAATTTTTATCTAAATATAATAAATTTATGTTTTAGAATTTTTATTATCTTGTATCATAACTTATGTATTATATAATATATATGTGTGTGCAATATTT
The DNA here is from genome assembly GCA_029448705.1 of Adansonia digitata. Taxonomy (NCBI): domain Eukaryota; kingdom Viridiplantae; phylum Streptophyta; class Magnoliopsida; order Malvales; family Malvaceae; genus Adansonia; species Adansonia digitata. Next base: position 3,868 of record JAQSVH010027181.1, on the reverse strand, counting down.
ATTTATATTACTTATGATGATAAACTTATATAATTAGATAATATAATTCATGAAAACTGTAATATTTTATGTAATATTACTTACTATTACCTATGGTGATATATTTTGTAACTTATAAAAATTTTATGTAAATATAATAAATTTATGTATTATAACTTTTATTATATATTATCATAATTTATGTAAATAAATAATATATATGTATAATTATAATAAAAATATATAATACAAACTTATATTATTAATTATAATAATTTATATAATCGATAATATAATTTATGTATTTATAATATTTATTAATAATTTTATTTTTTTAAAATATAAAAATTTATATAACATATAATATATTTATATAATTATAATAATTTTATATTAAATCATATAATAATATATATAAAATTATAATCAATTATATCGATCATAAATCAACCCTTGTCACAAGCTTACGATGAAAGGCCTACCCTAGAAGCCCACAAATCATCATATAAAAAAAATTTAGGGATGGTCGCGCCCCTACAAACCGCCTCCCTTCGCCCCTATCACCATAGACAGTGATTGATTGACAAAAAGACGGAGAACAACAAGACGTGATTTATTTCTCGGGCAACTGATCCACAAAAAGTACTAGTAAAGCCAACAAGACATGATACCTACCTATAAAACAAGACATGGTACCTACCTATAAAAATGTATACTTACCTATAAAAATAATCTTTAAAAGGTTTTCTAATTTTTATGTGTCACGAGGGAGCTTTCTTACCAGCAGGTTTTATTTTATTTTTTATTTTAAATTTAATTTTTAAATATTATATTTTTAAAAAATTGATCTGCACAACAATTTATAAATCAATTTAATATTTCTGTCAGACCAGCTTGAGTAAAAAATAAAAAGAACTTAATTTGTTAATTTTTTATGTTTTTTTAGTTTTAATTTTCTTTTTAAATTATGTAGTTGAATGGGTTAAATTATATAATAAATCATAACTAAATTTAAAATTCATATTGAACAGTCTCATAAAAATAAAAAATTTATTATTAATTATGATTAATTTTTTAGATTTAAGATTTTTATTTTACTTTTACATGATGCATTTAGAGAGGTTGATTTGCGTGGTAACTTATTAGTCTATTTAAAATTCATATACAGCCCACTTAAAAAAAATATTTTATGAATTATCTTTTTAGATTTAAAATTTTATTTTTATTTTATTTTTAAGTAATATGTTCAAAAGAATCAATCTGCTGGTTAATTTAGTATACAAACTTGAAAAACATGAAACAAATTTAAAAAAACATTTCATCAAGTAATTATTTTTATTGAATTTCTAAATGATGTGACTAAAAGAATTAATCTACAATTCGAATTGTAAGTTAATTTAGAATATGTATTGAACCTATTTGAGGAAAAATTTTAAAAACTTTTATAAATTATTTTATTTTATTTTTAAAATAATTTATTCAAAACAGTTAAATTGTAAATTGATTGATAAATGAATACAATATCCATACCAACTTGGTAAAAAATAAATTTAAAATAAAAATTATTTAATTAAATTGATTAATTCATAAGTTTACTTACATATCGATTTAAAATTCATACTCAATCAACTCAAAAAATTTAAAAAAAAAAATTATTTTATTTTTAAATAATATCTTTAAACATATTGATTTATATGTTGATTTATAAATTAATTTAAAATTCATAATCTTATTTTACATACAAAATTTAAATAAATAATGATTATTTAATAAATTTTGATTAAAATTTAATTTTATTAATAATTAATTAAATTTTGTATATATAAAAAAAAATTAAGAAAGCCCTTACGAAGCGGAGGCTTTAGTACTAGCTAATAATAAAAACAAGAAGACATGATTTCTGTTAGACGTCTAGACCGTCAGGGGTGAAGGGACGGAGACATGCCCCTTAAAATTTTTAAAGCTTTTGAAATACTATATAATATTATTGAAAAATAATCTAAAATTATGACATTTGGAAAGATAAATTCAAGAAAAAAAATTCAAAACATATGTCATTTTTTTGAAGTTAAAAAAATTCAAATTTATTCATAGAACTTTTATATTTAATAAAAATACGGCTAGAGCTTTATAATAACAACATAATACACAATAAACTGCAAAAATGGTATTTCAAAGGAATGGGAAAAATAATAATATTAATGTTTAAATTTGATACTTAATCTAATTTGTTCATGCATTCACTATTAAAAATTAACTTTTATTCGGTGTATGATTTGAATCCAAGAATTTATAATTTTTTTTTCCATATTTTCACACGGTGCCTAGATTGTAATCTAATCAACGACAAGATTGAGATCAACTTAAAACTCGTGTTTAAATTTAATTGAATTTTATCTTTAAATCTTGATTTGAGAAAAATCAAATTACTTAAAGTCGCCTCAACAGTTAGGCTAATTTATCTAATAAAACAAGTTTATTTAATTTTAGTAATATTTAGTATAATTTTAATAATTTATAATATGATTTTATAACATCTTATAGAATTTTTATAAGTTTTGATATAATTTTTGATAAATTTTTTATATGATTTTATTAATCTTTGGTAAAATTTTTTGTTTCGGAAATCTTATAACATTATTTACTTACGAGAATCCAAACATGATGTGACCAAAGATGACAATTGAAATTAATTTGGCAATAAGAAATCAGAAATTAATGATTTGACATATATAAAATAAATAGGAATATATACTACACATTATATTTATATAATATTACCTTTGAAATGATATTAGTTGTCTTTTATCAAAATTATATTAATTTTAAATATAGTTTTAATAATTTTCATATAATTTTGATCAACTTTGTAATTGAATTGGTAATCTTAGAAATAATTCCGGTAACCTTTAAAATAATTTTATCAACATTCAATTTAATTTTGTTAACTTTTGATATGATTTCAACATGATTTTAATATATAATTTATATATTTTTTAATTTTATGATTTAGTATAAAATATTTTTAAATAATAATTTGAGATATAATATAAAATACTTTTAAAATTTTTATTATTTTTAAATAATTATTCGAGATTTAATATAAAATATTTTTAAAATATTTTATTATTTTTAAATATTATTTTTAATATATATCATTTATATATAATATATATATTTGGGGTTAGTTCCCTTGATATGAGAACCAACCCTTGACAATTGGAAAATATCAAATATATGATCCTATATATTTACTATTCGATATATATTTATTATTTTTAAATGTAATTTAAATATATATAATTAGTATTTTATTTATTATAATTCAAGATTTAATATAATATTTTTATTTTATAAATTTAAAATTTAATATAAAATATTTTTATTGTTTAATTATTTTCAAATAATATTTTTAATATATATATATATATATATAAATGTGGAGGGTCAATTCCCTTAATATAGGAACCGACCCTTTGTATTGGAATGCAAAGCAAAGAAGAAAGATAAAGAACAAGTAAATAAAGATAAAAAGATAATTACGTTTTTTTATCATTAATTTTAATAGTTATTTTTTATATATATAAATAAATAAATTTATTTTTATTTAAAAAGAAAAGCTTCAATTTCCCTAAAATGATTTTTTTTTTTTTTCCTTTTTAACAAGGCTTCTCACCGTCAATGATTACGTTTTCGGAGTTCCCATTGTTGGCAGAATTGGACTATTTGCGATTGTATTGTGGCACTGAAATCAGAATCATCTACAATAATAACACCCAAGGTTATGGGTTTGGTATTAGTACCACTTATATTAATCTCTCTCTCTCTCTCTCTCTCTCTCTCTCTCTCTCTCTCTCTCTCTCTCTCTCTCTATATATATATATATATA
>JAQSVH010027161.1:0-10778 GCA_029448705.1 Adansonia digitata | reverse complement strand
CAAGTAAGATTAGCATTTATGGTATATTAAAAAAATAATAAAAAAAAGATATGTTATGAATTTTTAATTTTTTTAATAAAGTAAAAAATTTTAAGGTTTAAAAAAAATCTTACAATTAAAGGTCTTTATGCTTAACCAATTTAAAATATAGGTATCAAATTTTATTTAAATTTATTTACATTTATAAATAAATAGTCGAGACCCATTTAAGCTAACTCATATTATTTTTTTTATTTTTTAAATGTCTTTTTTTTAATTTAATCTTTAATAATTTAATAATTTTTTATTAAGTTTTTAAATATAGATAGCTTAATATATTTTTTATATTTATATTAAAATATTATATATCTTTATTTTTTATATGATATAAATTAAACATTATATATAAATATAAATATAATATAAATTATATAATTGAAAAATTATAGTTACGCCGAGCCTTGATTTTAAATATTAGAACTAAGGCTCAATCTATTTTATAAATGATCTAATTTTTTTCTAAATCCATTTTTCTAATCCAACATTTTTGTTCAACCCTCCCAAAGATGAATCTTCAAATATGAATAAATAACTTAATCCGTGAACATCTTTATTTGTAATATATATATATAAAAAATTTCTTTCTTGAAGAAAGGGTCATAGCTCATTTTGTAGTCATGACGGTCCCCAGCAGAAATATAGAAACCTATTATTACTCAAGGACAATTATCCCAAAAATTTAATGATAAAATTTTTTTTATTCAATTAATAAATTTTGAACACAAAATAAATATATATTTGATGAACAAGCATGTTATATCCCTGCTTAATTTAAAAGGAAGTTATATGAGAAGTGGTAATAGTAATTAGGCTAGATAAATGAAGAGAATTACTCAAAATTGCTCTTCTTAATTTATTATTCTCAATTATCAAAAAAAAATTATTATTCCCATAGATTGTTGTCGTTAGTAAAAGAAAAGCTTGCATATCGATAACTATTCATAAGGTTTTCAAACTTGTTCATTGTATACAATTGAAAAAAAAAAATGAAAATAGTATATAGCCTTTTTTAAAAAAACTATTCTTGCTTATATGTCATATATTTTTATTCATGTCCAGAAGTTTAAAAGCAAATTTTTATTTTGTTCTTTATTTTTTTTAAATATTCTTTTGTTTAATAAGTATTTTTAGTAATTAGTTGGCTAGACAAAATTATATTTATTTAAGACTTATTTATCCATCCAACTTAATAGATCATATATAAAATATACCGTATTTAAATTAAAATATTTTAAATTATTCGGATCTAAATTTAATTTGATTATTATTTTATGAATAAAATTAATTGAATATTCTTCTGAGATTTTGTTTTTTGGCGAATAAAATCGAAGGTTATAATTGCTTGAATTGGCACAATTTTTAATAACATTCATGGTACACGTGATGGGACGGAAGGAATTCTGATTGTTCGGATTAATTAATTATATTATCGTTTGAACTTTGATGTGATTTAATGAAAAAAATCTGTGGAATCAAAACTTGGAAGGACCATTGGCAAATGAAGTCGAGTGACTTGAGGAATTATGGGGATACGTGAAGTAGCCCAAAATTAGTAAGGCCGTCCCATTTGACGAGCCTTTTTGTTAACCTAAAATGAATCCCAATGGGCCAAATGCCTAGAAATTTAGGCTTAATCCCTCTAAGAAATATGATTATTATGGTCTTTCAGTTCCCCCCCCCCCTCCCCAAAAAAAAGATGCAGTGTACAAATTTTTTTATTTTAGTCTTTCTTAAGTTAGTCATTTTTATTGGAAAATTTTTACAAGTAATTAAAATGTTTTTATTTAAATTAATAAAATTTCTAAATATTAATATTAATATTAATATTAATTATTTTAATATATTTTTAATTTTACTTGAAAAAAGATAATAGATAATAAAGTTTGAATCTCAAATTTATTAGATGGCACCTTTTAAGAATTACGTTATAAATCAATTAAAGGTTTATTTAGATGGTCGGTAAGATTAAAAACAATGATGGCAGTAAGATTAAATACTATTTTTTTAAGATTAAAATCAGTGATAAAATAAATGTTTATAATTGAATTCATAAGTATCGGTGAGATGAATTATAGTAAAAAAATAACAGTTAAAAAATTTAGATTGAAATATTTATATATAATAAATAATTAAAAATTGTTAAAATTTCTATGAGATAAGAAAATATATATTAAAATCAAATTTATGTTAAATAATAATAAATAAAATTATTAAAATTCTATTTATATTAAAAATAAATTAATAAAATATAAAAAAATTAAAATATATATAACTATTGAAAAAAAAAACAATGGAGAGTAGAAAAAGGAGAATTATCCTCCGCCACTGATTCACTAGACCCCTGGCGGCCAGAGCTTTGGTTATGGATTGGACATTGAAGTTCCAGTCCGGTTTAAAACCCTAAATGCGCCTTTACTGGGATTACAGATTTGATCAACGAGGAAAAATTCCCGAACATATATCCATTAATCTAGCGCGGTAGATCCAAAGGGAGCCTAAACTAAGCATGGATTCAATTAATCCATTAGTTTGTTTTCCTGATGATAAATAATAGTCCCTGGTTTTGATATTAATTTTTATTTTATTTTAGAATTTATCTTTATCCTCTTTCTTGCTTGGCTGTACTCTGAAAAGAGAACTGTTGCTTGAAGAAACGAGAACAAAAAGCCACCAAGTATTTGCTCATGCATGCCGTGGAGGCGGGGAGTCTTGAACCGCCACTCATTTTACAAACCCCCACCCGATCTAACCTTCAACATAAAAGTTCCTAATAGTTTATGTACTACGCTTTGTATTTACTACCAATCAAAGAATGTTAAAAGGAAAATCATCCTCCTAGGAAATGATGAAGGAAAAAAAAAGAAAAGAAAAGAAAGAATCGGTAAAATTGAACAAACGTCTTCTTTATTGATTTGACGAAGCAAAATAAAACCATAGTACTGAAAAAATAATATAAAATATGAGAATATATATATATATATCTGAAAATAATACAAATTTGTAGCTGCTAGTCAGCCCACAACCACTTCAACTCGTCCACTGGCGGCGCCTCCAAGATCATTCTATCCAAGTCTTTAAAGGATAAATCGTTCGTTAACATGGTGACACCATGACCACCAACAGTGCCGACGCCCACATTGGCAGTGCCACATGACCTTTCAGCTGCAAACTTACCGGCAGCTACCTTTGTTTCGGTTTTTATACCGGAAAACGAGCTCTCCTCGATCCATGCAACGCAACAATCCTTGCCGGTAAGCCTTTGAACCACAGATTTGAAACTGAGGGAGTCAGTTTCAACGTACTGAGTATCAATTAGGACTACCTTAACATCGTCATAAGATGCAGCCGTTGCCGCCATTGATAAAAAAAAGGGGAAAAAAAAAAACTATACGAATTGGAACTAATTTCTTTGCTTGAAAACTTGAGTACTGCTTTAGATCTCTACCGCAAGTTGCAATTTGGGTTGGAGCCTGGAGGGTTATATAGGGAAAAAGAAGAGGGGACCGATACCTATAAAGGTGGGGTGGGGGTTTGGACACTTCTTGGCGAAATTGTAGCAAGTTGATTGGTTAGAAGGGAAATTGTGTGGATTTAAACGGACAATGAGATTATTTAATGTGATTAACGATAGCAATATGTTAATAACGATTAATAATAATAATAATAATAATAAAATTTATTATGATAACGATAATCTTAAAATTAATGATTGAGTATATGTTTAGATTAAAAAAAACAGCCGTTTTAGAGCTTCGGTTGCTATCAAAGAAGCCTGAGTCATAGCATAACGCCTTTGACCTTGTAAGCAAATCTGTAGGAAAAAATAAACGAAAGAAGTCTTAGTCAAAGCACGCATATAAGGAATTGTCTAAAGTCTTTCCTCTTCCGCTGGTGTAATTGTTTAGGGTCCTATAAGGAACAAAAAACAAATGTTTAGGGTCCTATAAATCGTACAGGAATTAAAGATGATTTAACTATTATTTTTTAAGAAAATTTACATTTAAGCATTATTCATCAACTACTTTTTTCTTAATTATAATCTTAATCGAAGTCTAAAATTAACAATTTTCAACTGTTTATTCATTCCCGGAGCCATAGACAAAATTATTTCCCAAGTTATATAACAGCTTGCATATTCTGCTAAGCTTAGGAAGCATCTACTGACAATTGTGTTATATTAGCGCAGGAGAGAAAATTCATTCGCGTACAACATTTTTTGTTTTCTTTTGCAAACGTTTCACAATATTGATAAAATGGACCATGTAGTCAATGTTTCAATATTTGCCCAATAGAGTACTGAATTGATGAAATTGAGTAGTTCCATTCTTTTTAATAAATATACTCCTTGTCCTGGGTAAACCATTTCATAAGATCTAGCTATACATTGGCATATTTAATCAAGAGAATCATAGACTATGTATTGTCCTTTGATGAGTTGCTTCTTCATCCTTTTTTTTTAGATATATAAGTGAAGATTCTTATATATCCAAAAATTAACTGAACACTTTAATTTCTGATATCAAACTGATGAACAAGTTGCCCGGACTTCCAGATCGGAAAACCAGGACCAGGTTTCTTGAAACCACCAGCGGTTTCAGCAAAATATGGTTGTGGCTCAGGACAAACATTTAGCGTCTTCCTTTTATAATATGCTACCTCTATAATTGCTAACAGGCTCTTGGAAATAAAACGATAACATCATCCAATTATTAACTTGGATGGTAGCTGCCTTTAGGACAAGCTTTTACCCTATAATTGTACTCAGAATTGGAAAGAAATGTAAGAATTCAATTAAAGCTTTATTTCCTGACCTTTTTTTGTTTCGAAGGTAAACAGTAATTTTCTTATGAGAGAGGACAAAGTGGACTCAAAGAAAGCTTGTAGAGTTCAGTTAGAGTAAAATAAAACATTGTGTAGTTGTATTCTAGCCTCCTTTAAAATTATCAATTGAGTTTGTTAGCCGACAATTTTGCTAATTGTTTAGTCCTTCACACTGAAAAAATATAGAAGCAAAACAAGTCGTCCGGGGAATGTATGCATTCAAAACAACCTTTAGAATTTTCTCCTGAATTTTTTTATTTTTTTTAGCTCTTTATTCACATTTCAGTCCATTTCCTATCCAACAATGTGGCATGGTATATATTATGCTTTTATCCTTTAATCTGTCAACACTTAAATTCATTCTTCAAATGTATAGAATAATGGGGTGCTTAACACGTTCCTTGTTATATCCCACGTGCAAAAACTCGAGCCTGCGATCATGGAGTTGGATAGATCGATCGAAGCTTCGTGTGTTTGAAGAAGATTTTGAAAATGGAGATTCTTTTGGTAGTCAAAGAAATGTGATCGTGCGGCTGCCACAAACTTCCTTGGTTGGTTTTAAAGTTTCTTCCACCAGTACGTACACGTACGGTATAAAAAGAAAAAGGAGTTTCCAAGTTAATGATGAAACTTTTATGACTTTCAAATCCTTTTGTCATACCATCCACCTACACGTCAAATCTTTCGTTTGTTGATGGTTGACTCTTGGTGATTACATCCAGGAAATCTCCTCGAGTAGCCTGGTTTCCTTAGCCGGGCTAAAAGTCATATTATAAACCTTCTAACATCACCATTTCAGTATTAGCCCTCTCGCTCTCAGCTAGCCCTGCTTGCGAGGGCCGCACCAAGCTTTATAAAAAGATATATATGGAAGGGATAATATCCTGCGAGGCTTTTATAATATTGAGAAAGTTCTAATTTGATACTTGTATTATTAGAATGTTTAATTAAGTATTTGAATTTTTAGTCTATTTATTTATCATGTTAGTTCAACTCTTAAAAATGTTATAAAATGAAAGTCTAACGTTTGTCCAATTAAGATTATGCCAAAATACTTTGATTTACTTGAAGAATGAACTACTTTTCATATGCCATGGTTATGGTTAAATCACTGTAATTGATGATCTCTAGATAGGTGGTCAAAAAGATCATATATGTTTTTTACTTGCATTTTTCTCCTTGTAAATGACATGGGAAGCTTGGGTCTTCTCCAAGTGGCGGGTGCTGAAATCCCTTGTCACTGAAATTCCAAGCATCACCTCCTCAAACCTCAATTTATCTTTGCAATGTTATTGCGTTTCTTGCACCGAAAAAAATCCTGTCATATCCATGTAATATACTTAACCCCGCAGCAGCCCTGTTCTAATTTATGATGGAGAATTAAATAAGGCAATCTCTTTTTTTTTTTTTTTTCAAAACAAAGTAGGGAATATTTGGATGTCATTTGATAATGTTTAAAGTACCTTCCAGGAAAAAATTAAAGACAAAAAAAGGGTTTACATGATATAATATATATATATGTGTGTGTGTGTGTGTGTGTGTGTATATATATATATATATATATCACTCCAGGGAATTGAAGAGTGAAGCTCAAGCAGTCAAGCCTGAATATAAACGCTATCATGGAAAAAGTTTCAATTCCAGCCATCATCAGATTCCGAATCCCGTTATATAATATCTCCTAATGGCTAAATCCAATTTACCCAAATATTAGCAAATATAAACAACGGTCCATAGCATCAGCCGCTTGAAAAGCAAATATGGTCAGCCACTCAGTTGGCCAATACCAGCCCAGGTCCAGGTCCAATAGAGCACCACAGACTAGCATAAACTTAAAACGGTAATGATTTTCATTTCAACAAGTGCTAAAAGAGGCGGACAAGATATATATATATATATATATATTTATTTATTTATTAAAAAAAATCCAAGAAGATACCTTTTGTTAGTAGTGTACCAGTCAACCAGATTGCTATTACTCCATATTCTGCTTTCTTCTCCCATATTACACGGCTATGCTTATGGCTTCTAACTTACGCATAAATAATTTCCTTAACATGTAAGATAAAGCTTTTCCAAGATTCAAAAATTCCTTAGCTTTCCATCTAAAACTGTTCTCGTAACACTGTAGAAATGTATTCCAGCTATTGAATCTTTGAGTTCCAACAAGATCTTGTAAGGACTACTCTGGAATCTCAACCACACCAAGCACAGTTTTACCTTGGCAAAGCTTAAAGCAGTAACACCAAGGTTAACGTATTGTGAGTAAGAATAATTCACCAAATCAAATGGTAATATTCATTAAAGAGAAGTCTTTTATCTTTTCAGCACATCAACCAACCCTGCAAATGTGAAATGTCAAATCCAGCTAAACTTGCCTCTAAAATCAGTGTAAATTAAGGTTACTATTTTTCAGCTTATGCCTAGTTCATTAGTATGATTCTACTATGTTATAGACAATATTTCATACAAGAGAAACAGGAAGAGATCTGGAAATTTAAGTAGGATCAGTAAAATATATTGATTTTCAGATCACTAAGAGCTAAAGAGTCATTCCAACTCTACAGCATTTGTAATTTGTAAAATTACGATTTGATAAACAGCATACAAGACACAATATGTGATACCTCAGAAGCTAAGCAAACAGAACCTTAGAACTTGAGGGTATCAAGTCAGATAAACGTTCTGGAGCACCGATAATATGCCACCGAACACTGAAGTTCCAATTCTTCTCAGAGTTACCTGTTTGATTCAGGCTTGAGATATAGCCCACGGCAACATGAAGGTTGCGACCCACAACATATATTCTGTTTTCGCATGCACTAACAGCAAAAGGTTTGCATATCTGCTCTGGTAATGGGGGGCCTTCTATTGCTTTCCAGGAATCACTGTCTGGATCATAAACCTTAAGCTTCATTCTTTCAAGCTCAGCAACCACAAATAAGTACCCATAGACCACCACACTTGAGCCAGTCCAGCCTTCTCTCAATCCCATAGCCATACTCTCCCAGTTATTAGTTCTTGGATCATAAACTTGACCCCTAGGAGAGACAAAGAATGGCCACAGCCAGCCTTCTGTCACAAGAAGCTTTCCATTAAGAACTGCAGAATCATAAGATGCCATATTTGTACCCATGCTTGCAATTGGGTGCCAACTACCCTTTTCAGGATCCAAAACCTCAGCTGAGTCAAGCTCAAAAAGATCTGCACTGTTTCCTCCGGCTACATATATCATCCCATTAATCACTCCGATTGCAAAAAAAGACCTAGCAGTATTCATTTTATTCATCACAGTCCAACGGTTTTTTTGAATCTCATACTTCAACACCAAGTCAAGCGGGCAATCAACATCAGAGACCATACCCCCACATACAAAGAGAGCACCCTCATCAGGAATTGAAACACATCTAAAACCATGAGGACAAACTTTGTCTTTGCACGGCATTGCTGGGATGGTATGCCAAGCAAAGTGGGTAAGGTCAAGAACCTGCCATTGAATTTTCCCAGTGCATTTGTTGAAGGCAAATACAAAGAGCCAAGGGTCTTTGAAACCCAGTTCTTTCCTTCGGGTAAAAAACCGCTCTTTATTACCGAGAAGAAGATGCCATCGCTTGCATACAGCTCTGCAAGCTGCATGGCTCTCAACTGGAAGCCGAAGGAGACAATTAAGGGCCACATCATCAGGAAGGCCAGGAATAATGGGTTCTCCTTGAAGAGACAACTCATACTCTGATGAAGGATTCAACAATGAAGATTGAATAACAGCTAATCTAAATTTTGGGGATAATGTCATCTGAGAATCCCCTAGCTTATGCACAGGTGCCTGCTGGGATGACAATCGAACTCTTTGCATCTTCACTCAGAACAGAACAATCTCAAATTCTTGAAGAACACCCCAATGGACCTTGTTTAATCTTGGAATTTCCTGATGTTCTTTGTCATCAAATAGATTTACTTTGTGAATTGACCAACCTAAACATCCAGATCCCAATCAAAACTTCAAAGAATCTATTCCAAGTTGGTCGCTTGTTCTCTCAAGGAAAGAATTGTTTTCACTGAAACTTGCAGTTGCACCTAGAAGAAAGACACGTTTTCCCCTTTACACAAAATCCTTCCAAGACTTTATCTTAATTCACCAATAATCACCTCCTCAACGATCCAAACTTCAAATTCCTATGCATCAAAGAGAACGACTTCAGCTATTTCTCTTTATATATATATATATATATAGCCCCAAAACATCATTAGCCCCAAAAAATCTAAACTTTTGCTCCTACCCAATGATAAAACTAAAAACCCATAAAATCCCAGTCATATATCTCATAGAAACGAAGTATTTATATTCTGCAAAGATTAATAATTCAGGAAAGAGGCTAAACCCAGAAAATATCTTACCCTATATAACTTAAAAACAAACCAGACAGCATAAAGATAAAGAAAAAGATGGAAAACTGATTTCTAGGACTCACAAAGAAGGATTTTGTCTTGAGTAAAAGATGATGACTTTTGATGAGATTTACCGCTGGTTCTAGCATGAACGAGGTTCCCTAACTCTGACTCCCTCCACCGGGACTTAATTCTCCTTAAATACCAAGTGTATGAAGTATTATAAATAAAGTATAAATGATTGTTATATTACTATTAAAATTAATTAATTCGTACAAGTATTTCTGTGTGGGAAAGAAAGGATTGATGCTAAGTAGGCCCACTAAAACCACGAGCTAAGTAAGTAATTCCAGGCTGCAGCAGTGGTCCAGAATAGAATCCGAGCGAAAGGTTGGCAACCTGCTGGACAAGCGCTGGTAACTGCGGGTATTGGAATTTAGAACTGTATGTTGTTTGTCCGATGGATAAGACCTTTGCACGATAAGAACAACGAAAGAAAGATCAAAATTAAGGGAAAAAAATTATAAAGTTAATAGTTAAATTTCACGACCATTTAATTTTTTTTTTATAATTAAATCATTAAATTAACAATTTTTTATATATTTACCCTTCCAATCATTCTTATCGAAGAAAATCAAAATATTATCAAATGCATGATTATTAATTTAGTTCATTGATGAATATAAATGCTATTTAAAAAGTGGGTTTGAATTTTTTTATTAAAAAAATGAAGCTGGAAAATTATATTAATAAAAAAAAAAGGAATAGAATATGTAGTGTTAACAACTTGACAATGCCAGAGCAATGACGAACTACTTATTAAAAGTTCAGTTCTTTCTAAACAAGATTTAATATTTTAAATACAACTCAAGAAATGTTCATTAGGTAGCATTTACCCCTTTTTTCCTAAAAAATTTGGATAAGATTGTTTAGTTCTTTCTTTTGAAAAGCTTGATAAACTGGTCATGTCATGGATAAAAAAGAAAGTAACCAATTTAAATTCTTGATATGATATTGATATATATATATATATATCTCTAGACACGCAACTTTCTAATATGTAACATCTATAATTTATATCACTATATTAAAGTAATTCTTTTGACTTAAAAATGATAGGTTTTTTTTAATATGTGTATTTGAATTATTTTTTTATATCATAATTTTATTTAAATTATTATATATTTACATAAATTTTGATATATTAATAATTCGCTTTACATAGATTTTAATGTGTTCATATATTCTTATAGTATTTATTTTTTATATCGTATCCTATTTTAATTATTTTTTATATTGTGTTTATATCATATTATCATGTTGTATTCAAAATTATCAAATCTAATTGATACGATTTAAATAACTTTTAATTTTGTGTCATGTATTGTATAATAATTAAAAGTTATTATTTGTCTTCATTAAATTCGATAATTTTAAATATTTATATTTTATTTCAAAAATTATCTACAAGTAAAGATATTTTGAATAATGTGTTAGAATAATTCAATTTAAATTCTAAATTCAATAACTTA
>JAQSVH010027108.1:0-27380 GCA_029448705.1 Adansonia digitata | reverse complement strand
TTAATATATATATATAATTGAGTTAAAGATAACCTTAAAATATTTAACAAGTATACTTAGATTAGGATATAATTTAATTATAATTTAACTTAATAGTAATTAAACACTATTTGTAATTAAAAATGATCTCATAATTTGTTATTATCTTTTACTATCTAATTGTTTTATTTATTATAATTTTTCTTTTTATATTTTATTCAAAAATTTTCAAAGTATTTATAAATAAAATATGGAATGAGAAAAAGATAAAACATAAAAGATGGATATGTGTGAATAAAAAATAAAAATTATATCAACAATAATCGTTTATTGGGAATAATAGTACACAAAAATTAAAAATTGCCACGTAATTGATTGACTAATAATTTCATTGGCAAAGAAAATTATATCAGCAATGATATTTTAAGAATGAACAAAAGTAAAATACATAAATATTATTATTAATGATTTTATATAGTTTCATATTGTACATACTATGGATCTGTAGGATATTTGGGCGCATATATATTATATATCGCTCATAGTGTTGTTATTTGCTATGTGATATATTGATTGAATGTTGAACTCTTCATTTTATTGATCCGTAATAATCTTAATTATCATATATATATATATATATTTATATAGCATCGTACTGCTGATCAAATATTTTTGGACTGGAGAAACTCTTTGATATAAAAAAACAAAAAAAAGTGAGATGATGTTGTGAGATTTGATTAAGATTGAAGTAGCGAATCAATAACTACAGTCTACATACAATGAAATATTAAATAAAAACATTTTAGTTTAATAAAGAAAATCATATATTTTCATTTTTATAAAACTAAATTTAATTTAAAGCATATAAATTACAATATTTGCATTTACTTTTAAAATTTTATTTTTATGTTTTAGTAAAATTACAGTATAATAAGACTCAATCCAATAACATTTTTATTTCTGTTCAATTTTGATTTTAAAAATTCATAAATTAAATTAAAAATATTTCGAATAAAAAATTATTTAAATTAAAAATAATCTAAATAAAAAATAATCAAATTAAACAATTCAAATTAATTTAACTTAAATTCAATCTAACCCAATCCATCCAATTAATATTTTTAATATTAGTTCATGATTTTCATTCTTATTGCACTCCAAAAATTATTTTTCATCAAATATATCTAATATAAATACCATAACTCTTAAATAGTTTTACGAAAGGTTTCGGCCGAATTTTTCCGATTCCAACGTTCTTATGAGCTTGAGTTTCTCGATAGAGAAATATTGAGTCCTTTTAATGCACGTCCAAAATAATTTATTTAGCGTGTACGGGACGTTTTACGTTTTGCTGTACAGCCTTTACCGACATCAAAGTCACAAAGAACTAAATAATTACAGTGACCTCTCAAATCTAAGTACAATTAGTAAATCGTAATGGAACTACCCTTTAATTATTTATTTCTTAAAATGACAAGTGTACATATTGCTTGATCGAGTGTCGGCTAAAATGAAGGCAAAACCTTTTGGGTATCTATTTACCAAATTTACCATGGCCACCAAAAGGCTTGAGGTTGAGGAGGCAAGACTCACGAACTCACAACTAAATAAATAAATTGACGTGAGACGGGAATTGTGATTAGTAAGAGTTACATGCCTATTCAGAAAGCCGTTTTAATGAAAACTCAAGATAAGAGAACAAGAGGGTATTTTTAAAATTAGATGAGTAATTGTATCTTTTCGTAACCAAATCTCAAAAGAATCTTTGCATTTTTTACTTATTTTTTCTATAGATAATACTATGGTCGTGTAAGAATCTGGTCCGTTGAAATATGAATAATGAAATATAAAATGTTACAAGATTGAATTGAAAAGTGAGCAAGAAATTTTTTTTTTCCAATTGAGCAGGGCAGTCTTTCTAATTTGGTACAAAATAATATCGCAAAATTAGCTAATTTATATACAATTATGGGATTATTCTATTTTGAAAATGTTGGAATCAATCTTCTGCCAAACCATCAATAATAGATAAATCAATGAATAAAATAGTATCTAAAGGACATGAAGATAAGCTCGACATGGAAAAACAAACAAATCTGGGAATGGACCTCATAAGTCAAAATCCAAAGATTTATGCCTTTCTGAGAGAAAAAAAAAAAAAGGTCAAAAAAGACAAATCAGTGAATTACTGTGCAGTGCTGCTGCTGGGTGTTGGTCCAACAAGGTTGGTAGCGATAATTATTAACGAATTGGGGCTTGCCCATTTCTAAATGGATAACTTTGAACAAAGAAAAAGAAATATATTATTTAAAACAGAAAATTCGAAATAAATCACTAAATTAAATGTTGAATAGCATGCTCATTAGCGAAGGAATGACTTTCTTTTTTTAATAGTTGATATTATCAATATTCGATCTATGCTCGTTAAAATTAAAAATTTAAACTTTTATCAACAAATCAAATGATTGTTGGTGAAGAAATGACTTTCATTGTACTGTTGCTATAAATTTCCTAAATTTCATGCTGTGGTTGCTATTTTTTAAAGTAAAATCAGCAAGGTTGAAATGAACTTTTGAAATTCATCTAATCCATCAGAATTTGAACCCAATTTAAATTGATTTGACAAAAAATATCAACAATTAAAATCTATTAAAATGTATTTGAATGATTATGTAAACACCAAACAAAATTTTGTTCGGTATTAGCATAACTTCGATTTAAGTATTCAAGCAAATCTCCTTTTTAACCATTTGGGCTTATTTTGGGAGGCTTGTCATTAAAATCGATTTCATTAATTGGGCCTGATAATTTTTTTATTTGAACTTGTGTGATTTGAGCTATAATTAGACTTAATGGCCCAAATAAATCACCAGCAAGAAACGAAAAACGGGGAAGGTTTGCTTGCCATGCTGAGCTCTTCCCGTCTGTCTTTTCTCATTGCAAATACAACAATGATAGCCCTGCCATGGATCTCAACTCCCTAAACCGCCAATACTTCTAGCAACTTTTACAGCTTTTTTTTTTTGTTTTGCCATAAAGCCTGGGTCTCAATTGAAGCCAAAAGCAGCTGAAAGAAATCTCATAAAAATTCTCTAGAGTTAAAAAAGCAACAAAAATCTCTAAATTAAATCTCACGCCACTGCCATCATTACATTACATCACCGAATCCTAAACCAAAAACACATAACAAACATTACAACAAACCAAAAATCATTAAAAAAACACAAAAAAACTAGAGTTAGAAGTTGGGTTTTCCTATTAAGGAGGTTCTAGTGCGATTTTTGAGAATCCTAATGGTGGAAAGGAAAGTCACATGGAGGTGAAGGACATACTAAGATTTGAGAGCAATCCAATACTGGACTACTGTCGGATTTGAGGTAGAAAATTTGGTCTTGTATTGTAAATTTAGGAAAACCTAAAATGTTTATGAAAAACTGACTTCAAATTTGGAGAGAAGAGATCAAAATAGCCTATGGGTAAATTTGGGGCCAAACAGTTGTAGTAAATGACCAGCGATGGTTTCTGGTAGCCAACCATCGAAATATGGAAATTTTGGACCATCGAGTTTTAGTGAACAACAGGAGAGAGAAAGAAGAGAAGGAATAGAAAGAATGCAAATACGGAAGAAGAAAAAGAAAATGAAAAAGGAAAAGAAGCAAATAAAATAAAATAAAATAAAAAGATAGAAAACTTGGGTTTGAAGCTAGGCCAAGGTGAATCAGGTATGACTTGAGCACTAACTTGCAGGTCAATCGAGTCTATGCTTGACCCACCTAAAAAAATTGGGGGAACTAGGTTTTAAACCTAAGGCTACCTTTTGAAGTTTTAAGGGATGACCCATGATAACAAAAATTATTTTTCATGTAAAGATATAAAATAGCATGATTTGGAAAGCTGACTTCAAAGTGCTTGGCTAGACTATTAGGAGCACCTTTGGTTTTTTTTCCTAAAAAAATAAAAAATAAAAAATAACAAATGAATAAATAAATATCAAGGAATATTATCTATATCCAAACCTTTTTTTAAAAAAAGATTATGTCCACATTAAACAAAAGGAAAATCTTCTAATTTTGGCTGAACTACTAGAGAGACCAAAGGATAGCTTGGGGCAAGGTGTTGATGTAATTTTTCGTTTTTAAAAAATTGAAAAAAAATTATCTTTTGAAAATGATTTTGTCCTTTTTATTATCTTTTAAAATTGATTATGTCTTGCCTTATTTGCATGATATTCATATATTATTGCCATAATGTTTATTCATTTAAATTTTATTAGCATTACATTAGAATTTAAATGTTATACATAAGAATTATTTTTTTTAAATAAGGCAATGTCCCATGTTATAATAATCTTCGAATATCTCTTTGGACTATTGGTAAAATCATAGGAATTATTACTAATACAATACACCTTTTTAAGAAAATGGCTTAGAAAACTTTATAATATAAAAACTCGATATTTTGCTACATTATCAAGGAATATGGAGAATTAATTATAAATAAATAAATAAATTTTGAGTTGTAGACATCTTATTTTGTCTGGTTCAATTTTTGGTATCTCGAGATGTAATCAAAAGGTAATAGAATTAAAAAAATAAAAATAAAAATGGGGACAGTTGCTGGGTGGCATGTCGTGAGGCACTATTAGGCTATACAGTGCCAGGTGAAATTTTTTTTGAAAAGGTTTGAAACACCTAAGGACGTATTAAAGAAAAATTTAAAAAAGAGGCATCAAATGTCATTATTTGAGGTGTCACTGAGGTTATACGATAAGCACAGGTCAGTTATCCAACATTCCCAACTAAAGTAAGGTATTTGAAGGCCCAAAGGTATGAAAAATTCACATTTACATGAATGTATCGATACAAGGCTTAGATGTCACAAAAAATTCAAAATTTCACATGTTGTATCAACATAATAGGGTTGTGTATCGATACAGGTGCTTTTGTATCCATACACAGACCCTTTGTATCGATACCGAGCTTTACAGTAGCTTAAAAATCCATTTTGGCTAGTTAGTATCGATACATAAAGTGCTGGTATTGATACCAACCTCATTGTATCAATACCTGGAGCAAAAATTTGCTCAAGGCATCGATATAATACATATTGTATCGATA
The DNA here is from genome assembly GCA_029448705.1 of Adansonia digitata. Lineage (NCBI taxonomy): Eukaryota > Viridiplantae > Streptophyta > Magnoliopsida > Malvales > Malvaceae > Adansonia > Adansonia digitata. Next base: position 22,284 of record JAQSVH010027108.1, on the reverse strand, counting down.
TCCCAGGGCTAAAATGCCCAGTTCGTTCCATTTTCACCCCCTTACGCTATGACATTAAAACACAAATTGGACCATGTTTTTAGCACTAAAAATCATCCAAATTCATAGCAGGCCTTAGCATTGGACTTATGATTGGGTTTTAACAAATTGTTTAGGCCTAAATAGCCATGACAAAAGACATTTTCATAGCTTAATTCAATTTGTTAAAGAGTAACCTTAGACTTTCTCATTGCTTAACTGCCAAAAGTTGCCTTTATCCATTGTTTTTGCTGAGCCAGCTAATGGACTCAGTGGGCAATTAAGCATAGTACCTTATCCATGCAAGAGGTATTTGCACCAAACCCCCCAAAATACCCTTACTTTTTGCGTGTGGTCTTTACTATACACATGTCATATAAGGCTAACATTCTCAGTTGAAGATAGGGAGATCTCAAACACATACTAACAGATTCAAACACTTTCAAAAAACCTTTTTAAGCCATTTTTTCCTCCAAAAAACCTTTTGTTCTCATAGTTCCTTAAAGCCACCATCGATAACCCTTCCAAAACATCTATTTCACCCTCTCTTCATTTAAAACCTCCCATTCATTGTTAGAATATCTCTCGAGCTCATTTTGGCCACCTTTTTCTTTCTAATCAATAGCAAAAAGAAGGAAAAAGTGAGTTTAAAGTTAGTAAGTTTTCTATTTAAAGGATAAAGTAAGGTCTAAAGCTACTTGGTATAAACTCCTAAACTCTATCCTTTCTTTATCATGCTTTTTTCTTTCATCATTATTCTCATCATTTTAAAGAGCCATATCCATGTGACCATGACCCTATTCCTGGAACTCTCATGCATTTTGTGGCTTTGTTATGGTAGACCTAAGATTTTTGGTGGTATATTGACCCTCTTACCATATTTTATCATATTTATGTGCTTGGTCTGCCCCAAAAAACGTGTTTCAATGTTGTTTTGAAATTTTTAGCAAACTTTTTCTTGCTTAAAGATGTTCATATCATCCTCCATGGCATAATTTTTTATGTTGTTCATGAAGCTAGCATTTCCATGCATCTTATTAGTTTTTTTCATTTATTGTTATCATTATTTGCATGTCAAGATACCATTTTTACGTGTCTAATCATGTTGTTTATGTTCATCGTCATGAATGCCAATTTTTAGTTCATAATACATTTGTCAAGATACATGAAACTAGCATTTCCATGCATCTTGTTGGTCATTTCCTCCCATCTTTGTCTTCTTTTCCATGTTAAAATCCTCCCATCTTATTTACATGTCAAGACCCATATTTGTCATTTCCATGATTGTCAAGATATTTCATGTCCTCCTATCTTATTTGCATGTCAAGACCCATATTTGTCATTTTCATGATTGTCAAGATATTTGCTTGCTTGCAATCAAAAAAATATTTTTCTAAACCCCCAAGTTAAGCCCATGCTAACCTCAACAAATGATGATTAACATGGATTTAAGGTTTTTCTTCATTAGTCTTCCAATCGTGGGGAAAAATCAAGTTTTATGTGTGGATTCAAGGGATGCTAAGGCCAAATATTCTGTTTTCAAAAATAAAATGTCCCTTTTTATTGTCCAAAGTTGTTTGTGTCTTGACCTTTTGCCTTGAGTTCTTATGTTTGTAACATGGTCACCAGGCTATCTCATTACCCCAAACTACTCCAAGGCTATGTAGATGAGCTCATCAAGCTTATATCATTCATTCCTTTCAACCATGGACATTTGGATGTTTGTATCACAAGTTTAGGCCCAAAGAAAAATGAGAAAACTAAAAAACTCCCTTGTTTTGCCTTGATAGCACAGTGGTCATGACTTGAAAAATCATTTTTGAATTCTAGATCATATTTTAAAAAAATTATGGTATTTTCCCTGAAAGGGCATCAAATGACTTTCCCTAAGGTATCTCATTTGCCCTCAAATCATTTTGGATAAGGAAGTTATGGTTTTCTAAACCAACGCTATTTGGAACCCCTAGAATTAGTAATTTATATTTTTGGGCCATTTCGATCTATCAGATAATTTTTTAGAAATTTTAAAATATTTTTCCTAAAAAGCATGTGAAATCTCCTTTCCAAAAAGATATCTTTTGTGATTTAACAATTCTATATGAGTCAAGAATGATTTTTCAAAGTTTACAACACCTTTTCCACTAGGTGCTGTCAGTGTTGTGCTTAACCCAAATTTAAAAATTATTTCCACCTAAAAGGTGATATTTTGATATTTTTGGAATATTTTTAAATTAAACCTTATCGACTCACCTTTTGAACAGTACTTAACTTGACCTCTAAAGCCTCCGACTTTGCTCGTAATAAAATAAAAAAGTGGGATAGTGCAATGTTATCCCTTATTTTAAACATTGGTCAAGCTTAGTTAATTTCTCTAAATCTCTACTTCACGGTATTCAAAAGCCTTCGTGTGATCCTAATCAACCTTATCAAGTCAAAAAATATGCGTCAACCTCCTCCTAGGCTCAGATCAAGGTATGAACAATTTTTAAGCTTAATCATCCTTATTTTTATCAATTTTCTTAATAAAAAATCACTAATTTTGTCTAGAGTTTGTCAAAAATGTCATATTGTCAAGAAATCACCTAACCTTGGTCAATATTTAAACCTGGTTTTCATGTCTCATCAGGTAATGGATTCCAACGTGCCTCTAAAATAGTTAACGCAATTATTTTAAGATAATCGATAACAATTATAAGATACATTTCGATTGTACCTCCCCTCTATCTGTTGTTGTTCTATGTGATTTTTTTATGTGATATTATCTTATTTTATTGTCTTACTAACACATTTCTTTTGTGATGGTAATCTTGCATCCATGTTTTCAAAACAAAAATTAAAAGGCAATGTTACATGTTAGTATCTCTCTAGTATTTGGCATGGAATATCCTATTTTTAAAAACTAAATCCAGAGGACATATTAATCAAAATCCTTGTTTCCCTACCTCTTCAGGGCACATACGTGATTTAATTTTTTTTTGTAAAATCCAGGTTTATTTTATTCAAATTCATGCATGAAAGAGGATTATATTTAAATAATGATGAGCCAAAATCGAAAGAACCAGAACTAAGTTAAGGCATGGCTAGAAATATATTGATTTTGGGCATCACGAGGAGGTTCATAACTTTTTGTGCATAACCAATGCCCAAACCCAATGTCAAATCATCGAATTACGTAAACCATGGAATCAATCTTTCGAGTTTCATAATTTTGAATATCGAATTCAATAGACATCTGATCACATCAAGCCCAAATAATCAATGGTGATTCCAATTGTTGGCCTCTTCATGATGGCCATTCAAGGCTAGTTGGATGAGCGATTTGTCTAATGGTCCGCTTTAATGGTCAAGAGTCAAGAGTCAAGAATTTATGCTTTCTCGCTTTCCTCATGTCAGAAAAAAAGAGAAAAGTTATAGTCGAGAGGACAATTCCCCGTTGAGAAATACTTTTAAGTCATATGTGCTTTCTTCGAAGGAGACACATTGTCGATAGCTTGGCGACTCTCTGCTGGGGATAAATTTAGAGAGTTAGGCCTATGACTAGCTGTATGTTTCTTAGTTCTTAATTTCTTCAGTTTTGGTCATTATTCAACCATAATCCCCTTTCATTTTTGTCTATTATCTTTTTTTTTGGTTATGATTTTTGCCATGAGATCATCCAAGATTACCTTATTATTGAATAAATATCAATTTAATAAATATGGTAATACAGGGGTAAACAAAAAGTTTGATTGTTTCCTTCATACACATTGTGCATTTGCATTTGCATTTGCATTAGATTTTCGCCAAACTCCTTGGTGAAGCTAGGGTCCCAATTATTAGGGTCCTAATTATTTGCTTTCATGAATACCTTTTCGCACAGGCATAGCAATAACTTCCTAGTTATAAATTACCTGTGTCTCTCATGAGTAACCTGCCACATTTGCATAGGGAAATACATTCATCGGATCAAAACTGTTCTGCTAAGCATGCAATGGGTCTAGGATCGAGGTGCTTTGGCTTTCCTTCCCAGATGGAAAAGTAATTCATATATCTATTTAGATGTCAATTCAAACCCTTATGGTGAACCTTACGATCTAAATCATGTTAAACCATGTCAAAATGCTAATGGAATGACTCAAAGAATAAAGACACTCGAGGAAACATTTTTAACCTTTACTCTTGCTGTGATAGTTACGTAGGTGATAGTGAATGAACATTGTTGCTCACATGTGTCATTTTAATGTCAAGATACAATGTTATGTTGTCCGATCGATGGCTAACTTTCGTTAATAAGTAAGTGATGTAAACGAATGTCATCACTTACAAAGCACCATATCACCTTAAAGAAAGCATATTTAACCCAATAAAGCTATTATGCTACTTGTCACCACGTGCCTAGCTTTTCAAATTTTGCATGATTTGAAAGGCATAGTGCGTTCGACTTAAAAATAAATGATGTTTGGTTGTGGTTGAGCCTTTGAGCTATCCTTGGATTGGGATTTGGATTAGGCGTGGTGATATGAAGGGGATATGGACCATCGGACAAGTTGCTCATCCAACTGGACCCGGATGGCCACCTCGAAGTGGCCATAAACTTAAAGTCGCCATTGATTATTTTAGGTTAGGCAAGATCGGACGCCTATTGAAAATAATATTATGAGTTGCAAACTCAAAACACTAATTTCAAGGTCTATGAAGTCCAAAGATTTGTTGGTTGGGCTCAAGAGTTGGTTACGTGTAAGGAAGGACTAGCATCCCTACGACGCTTAAAATCAGTGCCTACTAACTATAGCTCACTTTGGTCTCGGTTAAATCAGCTCCAATTGGTCTCTATTTAGATATAATCCTCTTTAATGCATAAAGTTTTGAAAAATGTAAATTCAAGGGCTTTTCTTTAAGGAAAATTAGATCACCTATGCACCTCGGAGGTGTGAGGAACATAGGGATTTTTTTTATGAAAATGATGTCCGGATTAGATTTTAAAAATTAGATGTTTTGTATTAGGCACTAGAGAGATACCAACACGAAACTTTGCCTCATAAATTTTATTGGAAAACGTATTTAAAATATGATTGCATAATAACACTATAAAAGGAAATAAGTTAGTAAGGCAAAAAATGAGCAATATAATAATATCATAAATAAACAATAACAAAGAAAAAAAACATAAAAAACGGAGGGGCAATCGAAATGTATCTTATAATTGCCTTTGATTATTGAAGAATAACCGGGATGACAATTTTAGAGACCAGTTTAGATTGGGTGGTAATTTGAAGAACAAAAATAAATTTTATCAAAACAGTTTGAGGCATTCAGAAGAGAGAAAATTTTAAGTTTTTATGGTAAAAGCGGGGTTGGAGTATCCCCTCAGAGAAGTGGGGTTGGAGTATCCCCTAAAATAAAGTTATGAAAATAGGTAGGAGTAAAGAAAAAATTTTATTTAAAAAAATAGGGTTGAAGTATCCTCTCAGAGTAGTAGGGGTTGGACTATCCCCAAAGTTAGGAAAACATTTAGGAAAAAGAAGAAAAATTAACTTTGATTTTAAAAAAATAGGGTCGGAGTGTCCTTCTTGAGTAGTAGGGTTGGAGTATCCGCAAAGTTAGGAAAACATTTAGGAACAAAGAGAAAATTTAACTTTGATTTAAAAAAAAAGGGTTAGAGTATCCCCTTTGAGTAGTGGAGTTGGAATATCTCTACTCACAAAAATTTTAATATAAAATCTTATTTTTATTTTTATTTTAACCTTGATCCAAGTCTAAATGGGTTGGTGTTGTGAGGGAGACTAAATGGGTGGATTTCGAGACATCCGAATGTCTTGATAAAAGGAGATTAAAAAATTAGGTTGAAAAATAGGGGGTAACATCATGTCATCTCCATTCCTAGATTTTTTTTGAATGTATTTGAAGAATTCAAAGGGTAAATGAGGTACTGTTGGAAAGGTAACTTAACAAGGTTTATTATAAAAATACTCCAAAAATTCTAGAAAATCACTTTCTAGGCGGAATTAATTTTCAAATTTAGGTTCATCTTAGCTCTGGCAGCATGTAAAATTAAAAGGGCATGATGGATTTCAAAAAATCATTCTAAGCTTATCTGGGATTGTTAGATCATGGATAATACCTTTTTAGAAAGGGAATTTTGTGAGTTTTTTGGGAAAATATCTGGAAATTTTGTAAAAATCATCTGATGGGCCAAAATGGCCAAAACAGAATGTTGCATGTTAGTTCTAGGGGTCTCAGACAGCAGACGATTGAAAAATCATAATTCCCTTATCCAAGATGATCCAAGGGCAAATAAGACACCCTTAGAAAATTAATTCAATGCCCTTTAAAGGAAAAATATTAGAAAAATCAAAGGAAATATTTTATGGCTCAAAAGTAATTTTTCACGTTCAGACTATAGTGCTGTCAAAGCAAAAACAGGGGGATTATTTGATATTCTGGTTTTTTCGAAGGTAGACTTGGGCCTAGGACATCCGAACGTCCATGACAAAATGCAGCATAGGCTTCGCAAGTTTATTCCACAGTCCCAGAGTAGTTTAGAATGATGGAATAACCTATTGACCATGTCACCCAAATAAACATGAGACTCAATATCAAGGTTTAATACTAAAAAGGATTTCTTTTTTTTTTTTGAAAAATAAACGTATTTGACCATGAAATCTAGAGCTAAAATGTTGATTTACCCCTAGGATTGGGAGACCAATTTAATGAAAGCATTAAGTCCATGTTATTCTTCATCTATTAGAGGTAGCATGAACTCAACTTGGGGATTTTTCTAAAAATCAGTTTGTAACAGACAAACAAGCATTTTAATGGAGATATCATGAACAAAATACAACAAATACAAAGATAAACATGGATTAACATGCAAATAAGCAAAGATGACATTTTGACATGGAAATGGGTGACATAGACGCAAGAAGATGACAAATACGGTGCGTAGACATGATATAAACATGTTTATACAAAGAAGTGGATGTTGGAGTTGTCAGCACAATATTTTTATTTCATGAGCCTCTTTAAAACACAAGAAAAATATTTGGACATACTGAGACACATTAAATTGACCATTTAAATATGAAATGGATATTTGAATATGGAAGGGACATGGAAAAAGATGCATGAACAGAGGCTATATGATGATGAAAATGAAGTATGATAAGTTTATATATCCAACAACATCAATGCATCAAGGAGGTCATTAAGATCCTAGGACTACCACAACTAAGGCAATAAAGAGGCATGAGAGTATTCTAAGGGTCATGGCAACATGAAGGGCTCACTAAAATGAAATGGATGAACAAAACAAAAAATGTCTAGAACAAGGTAAAAAATATACTAGCAAAAGCTTAAACTTTCCTCTTTTTTTAAAGTAGTAACTTTAAGCCTAGTCCCTTCTTTTTTTTGCTATTGTTTAGCAAGAAAGGGGTGAAAGAAAGGAGCTTTCTCATAATGTGGTTGCTGATGGGGTGTTTTAAGGGTGAAAATATGTGAAAGGTTGAGTTTTTGAATGTGTTCTAGTGTTGATTTTAGAAAGCTACGGGAATGGAGGTTGGTTGAGGGTAAAAGGCAATGAAATAATGTTTTGTGAGTTTTTTAAGCTAAAGTGGTTGGAGGATTTGTAGGGATGGATGAGGAGTTTTTTTGGGATTACTGGAGAGCTTATTTAATAGCTAAAAGAGTTTTTTTTTTTGAGATAGCTTGTTGTGTTTTTTTGATTCAATGTTTAACCCTCCTTTCAGAAGATAATGCGAAAGGCATTTTTTATTTTTTTTTCTTTCTACATAAGGGGACATCTCTAGTTGCCATGCTCAGTTAACTTTTTTTATTGGTTCCACCATGTTGAGCAAGGAGGCAGAAAGGCTGTGAAAGCCTGCAACTAGAGATATGCCTGCCATACCCTCTTACACTTAAATATCTTATGAAAGTGACCTTTGTTATTAATTGTTTGGAATACAAACATTTGTTAGAATCCATTAATGAACCCATAGTTGAAGTTTTCAATGTTTTATGATAGTTACTTGGTGCAAAAACATGTTTAAATTGGGTTTTTAAAAGGCTGAAAAATAACTCAAACTAGGCAAAAATGACTTGGTGCATCGATACACAAGCTACTTTTTACCCTTGGGTATCGATACAATGAGCTATGTATCGATACTAAGAGTAAAAAAAATGTTTCTAGTCTCGAGACTTAGAGGCCTGTATCGATACTCCATGGATTTGTATCAATGCTTAGGCTTGTGTACCGATACATTTTGCCAAAAATCACAACTTTATTTACTACCAAGGTCTGTATCGATACAAACATGCCAGGTATCGATACCACACCTTGGGTATCGATAACAAACCTCTTGTATCGATACTACATGTGAAAATTTAAGTTTTTTGCACTGTAAAGGCCTTGTATCAATACTTGCGCCCTAATATAACTTGTACATACCTATGGCTTCCTGATTAACCTTAACTTGGTCATAAAAGATGGGAAATTGATTTGTGTATTCATTTGAATAACCTTGGTGACACCATGGAAAGTGGTCTTCGACGCCTCATTTTTACATTTTCTTTAATATAGCCCATAGGCATTTTAGACCTTCCCAAAAAAAATTTTTTGCCTCGCACCATGTTGCCTAATAGTGCTTGGTGACACGGTGTTCGACAATTGTTCCCCAACTTTTATTTTTTTATTTTATCATCTTTTACCTAACTCCTAAGATGCCAAAAACTGGTTCGGAAAAAATAAGGTATCTACACTGCTTAATTACAATTTAAAGCATGTCCTATTTTAGGTGGTGATGAATGAACATTACTTCTTAGTCAGTTAATTTTTGTCCAAAAGAGGCATTGTACCATCATGATTAAGGCAAAACTTCACATGAACAAGCTGTTATGCTATATAACTGATGGCTTAATGTATGTTAAATACTAAGCGATGGCATACATACACTATCGTGTGGGTTGTTAGGTTATTTCTAGAGGTATCCTATCACCTCGATAAAGGTAATTTTTACTTGAACACATCGTTATGCTGTTCGTGGATATTTACCTTGTCATGATACTCATAATTGTCATTTCACCCTTAGGCATTGTAATGCCTATTGTCAGAGGCATTTTTTTTTGTTCTTCCATTATTTATTCTTGTATATATTATTTCATATTGTAACTAACCTATTACCCCTTTGTTTCTTGATTGTTACATGCATCATGCATGATAATCATCATTATGGGACAATTGGCTATTGGTTTAGTGTTTAACAAGGGGTGTTGTCATGGAGCAATAGTTTGTTCTCGTCCTTAAGTCTCTTAAAAAAGTCAAACCATGGTTAAAAGGTCGATTGCATAAAGTTGGAGGATATCTCCTGGCTATGTCTTAGAGACACATGAGAAAGTCAAGATAGGGTAACAGTAAAATGATTAATGTGATGTGAAGTACACATGGGCTAGTTAGGACAATAATGAGAATGAGTCATTCATGAAAAGATAAGGGCATATAGCTTTATTACTTCAAGTTTGGTTGGACTATGGCCTATTGCTAATGGCGTCATAATTCTAGAATTTGCCATACCAATTTTTCACCTTCAACTAGGAGGATTTGACTTCCACCGTCGATGAATACACTATATTGCTCAACATTGAGAGGGTTAAGTACGATAAGATTTATTGTAAAGCACCTTTCACTTTCAAAAAGGTACTATACAAATCCTTGGAGCCAGATGGTTATGTGAAGATAAAAGGGGATAGTGAATGCATTTCTTAGGCTAGTCTAAAGGAAACAATGTCACACATCACTGATCAAAAGAAAGTTTAGGATGTCTTTGCCTTGGCGATGTATGAGTTGGTCATATTCTCAAAGACCTTAGGGTGTGAGAGGTGGTAGTAGTAGATTTCTTCTCTCATTTATATTGCAACATCAACCCTGCATCTGCCATCATTACTTAGACCATTCAATCCCTTAACTTTTGCAACAAAATAGGGACAGGTTGATTCATCAAATGTGTCCTACTTCTTCATATTTTGCTCGTCAGCCATTTTTGTGTCAAAGAAAAAAGGATAATTCACAACTTGTTTGCTAACTTTAGCCTTTTCTCCAAGGTCCTCGAGAAAGAATGGCCTAAGATTAAGGAATAATGGGTCAAAAAATTCTTAACCTCAAAGAAGAAGAAGTTATATAGAGGGCCCCATAGACGTCCTTCTAGTCAATCATATATAGTGTGAAGGCTATACTTGTGCCACTTATGGGGTTATGAGGAACCAACAGCTATGCATTCCTCTTAGTTCTATGATAGTTCTAATGCTGACAATTCATCCCATTCTTTGAAAACCTTAAGTACTGGGACTTTGAATATTGTGAAGCTAACTATAAATCGAAAGTCTGTTGTTGGAATTAGCCACGCAAGTGCATGTATCGCAACAAGTAATATAGTGATAAATTAGAGTGTTGATCCTATGAAGAATTGATAATAAATTTGTTAAGTACTAAAATTAAAACAACCTAATCTTATTCAAACAAATGATAAAAAATTATAAATTATAAATTAAAATTAAAGATAATAATAATCATATTAATAAAGAAAATAATAAACAATAGAAGCGTATGATTCAATTTTCCTCAACACTTCATTTGAATAAAATCCTACTCTCTTAACTTGACTAATAATAATGAGTTGTTAACCTAGAGTTCTAATTTATTTATAAGTATTTTTTAATTGTCTTATAAAAATATTTTTTCTAAGCAATTTACTATATTCCTATGCAAATTAAATTAAAAGAAACTTATTAAGCCTAGATTCTAATTTGGTTACATATGGCATGCTCGTATATTCCTATCTAACATGTGGATCAATTCATTCTAATAAACGAATATGAGACATATGTCATTCAATCTAGGTCTAAACATAAAATTCTCTTTCCCAAGTTCATTAAGATTAACAAACCAATCTAATTAGTGATCAAATAATTAGAGTATTAAAAACAAGATTGAACCAACAACTCACATATCATTAAATCAAGAAAAAATAAAATAATCCAATTTATATGTTGATTTTTATTGTAACCCTAGAAAAAAATCTAGTTCATAATAATTATATAAAATATAAAACCAAGGAGTTTCACCATGATAAATAATACAAAAAAGATAAAAAGAGTAAAGAGAAAGAGAAAACTAAGATTAGCCGAATCTTTGATCTTCAAGTTTCTCGAAGATTTTTCTAGCTTTTTGAATATTATGGTGGCTTCTGTTTTCTTCAGAAAACTAGAGAAAAATAAAGTTGTCGAGTATCTGGGATGTCTCCAAAGTCTAATCCCAGAAGTCCTATTTATAGGCAAAATCCTGAAGGTAAAAACTTAGTCTCCAAGTAGCTTGAATGTATTACTTTTAGAAATTGCCAAACTTAATCACTCTGCTTAATTGAGTCCACTTTACTTCTTGATTAAGTTGTTGCAATTTTGGAAACTTCTTTGGGTTTTAACCTACAAAAAATATGGAAAGTATTTAAAAAACTAAACATTTAAAATATAATGGAAGTAAATAATAATAAATTAAAAACTAGTAAAAATAAAGAAAATCTAAATAAAATAATACTAAATTAAAAACTACTAAATATAAATAAAATATAACATAATGAGACTAAACAACTTTATTTTATAGAGTTATCAAAGTACAGTCAGCCTTCCATGCTTAGAGGAAGGTCCATTACATGGAGAGATATTGGAAAGAAAGTGCTATGCCTTCGAGGTATGATGAATGGAGGATCTCGATCTGTCCAACACAGATTTAAATAGAAGCCGATTTGACAGGAAACTTTTGAAAATGAAGTGCACTTAGGTAAATAAGGAATGAGATGAATACTAAGGTTAAACTAGTATCCCAACCCCAAAAAGTGCCCCACATAGGTGCATCGCATCAACAACACTTTGCCACTACCCAATATTAGGGCATTGGAAGTCCCAATGGATGAGCCTCCTTTTGAAGTCAAACTATGTAGATGGGAATTTGAACAAGAGAAGGCTGTTTTTACCACAAAAATTGCTTGGTTAAAGGAAGAAAAAAGTCGATACATCTACCTTCGAGATGACAAGATGAGCTAAATGGTTAAAGTGAGAGATCGCTTCAAGGAAGATCTTGAAAGTTTGACTAAGGATTATGTGGCACTTTGAAAAAAGAATAATTACCTGGGCATCGATATGTCATCAGACAAATGGTTAGCAGAGTTTGCTACCCTCAAGAAGGAACTGAATCAGTAGAAAAAAAAGTTTGGGTAAATAAGGAGAAGTTCATAAGGACTCATGCCTTTGTATCAACTTACCAAAGGAGGAATGGACAACTCGAAGCTCAAGTACAGGACTTGAAAGTCAATAGGGTTGAGGAAAAAACCTTAACACTTAGGGTTCAAGATCTGGAGCATTATTTCCAAGCTCACCATGACCATATCAATTGGTAAGAGTCTTTGAATAGTAAGAATGAGAATGGTAGCCAATGATTGACCAAGCATGCTTGAATTATCAAGAGCAACATCATCACCTCACTAAGTAAATTCAAAAAACCCAGTTAAAGGCAAATGATATGGTCGAGGTGGCTTAATTCTTGAGGTGACACATCATACCTATTAGGAACCATGAGCAGCAGTTGTTGAGTAGTTTTAGAACATGTAATTAAACAATGTAATCTTGTCAAATATTTTCAGATGTAATCATGTCAAAACTCTGTTTATTGCTCTATGAAAGATGTTATTGGTGAAATTGTTCAATGAGCCAATTGTCTCTATTGCATTTGCATATTTAATTCCATTCTTGCATTATCTTATTTATGTATCCATATCAATATCATTCATTGTCATGACTCCATACTTATTGTCATCTCATCATAAGCAATCATTAACAAACACATTTAAAATAAAAAGTCTAATACGAGAATGGTCATAAAAGTGTAAGAAATTTTGAAATTAGGCAAGGAACATGGAACCAAATATTGCACACTGCTATAATACTTGTTGTCATAAATAGATCATGTAAAATGATCACCAAGAATGCATCAAGTGACTTAAGTCAATGTACAAAGAATCACGAGACCAAATACTTCATTGGCAAGATAAAATGAAAGCTCAAATCATGAATCTTATGGAATTAATGACTATTTCCATAAAAAAGAGGCAAGCTAATACTGTGGATACCAGAAAAAAGTTGATTAATTTGGAAAATCACCCCATCAGTAGTATTGAAATTACCCAAGAAAAAACCTGTCAAGAACAATAGTATAACACTGCATTAGCCCTATTGGTACCACTAATGATATATCTAAACCCTATGGCAATTAATCAATCTGTCTCTGATTTTTATGAAAAAAATATTGAGGTTTCTCTGGCAAATCTTGTAACCTTTGATCAAGATAAGCTAGAGAAAAAAATGGTCAAAAGCCTATAACATCATCTAATGAAATAGATAAATATCAATTTTTAGAGAAGCGTCTTTGAGCTATAGAGAAGAGTAACCAGTTCTGAGCCATTGATATGGAATCTTTGTCTTTAGTGTCCGACCTTGTCATTTCCTCAAAGTTCAAGATGCTAGAGTTTAAACAGTTTAATGGAACTACTGATCCCACCATGCATATCTAGATGGATCTAAAAAAGATGGCTTGGTATGAGAAAGACAAGAAACTCCTTATCCATTACTTTTACCATAATCTGATTGGGGTAGTCGCTTGATGGTACATCGAACTTGATAATCTCAAAATTCAGTCATGGGATAACTTGGCCAGGGCCTTGTTGAACCAATACTAGTATGTGTCAAATTAGACCCCTAACTATTTCTCTCTTATAAACCTAGAGAAGAAGCCAACTGAAAGCTTCAGGCAATATGTTTAAAGGTGTAGGGAAGAAACAACTTTGGTCTAACACTCGCTAACTGAGAAGGAAATAACCATGACATTCATCAATACTCTATGCACCTCGTATTACGAGAAACTAGTATGGCACATCATTAAGAAGTTCATTAATCTGGTTTTATCTGGTGAGATGATTAATGCAACAATTAAGAGTGGCAAAATGTCTACGGGTGAGTCATTCAGTTCGATGAAGAACCTACTGCTAATAAGAAGAAAAAATGGGAGACAAACAACATAAGCTATGCTAATCCACCCCAACTAAGCCAATATCAAGTGCCCAATCCTTACTAACTAAGTATGCCCTACTCTAGCTTGGTCATGATACCTCTTCAGTTGGTTTATGCCATAGCCTATAATCCATCCTTTACTGTCTCATCAAATCTACCATGAAATAACCAACCTCAACCCAACCAAAATGTCAACAATTTTATCAACAACACACCAAATAATTATGGTGTAAACCAGTGAAGATAACAGCTTGATCCTATCCCTATGACCTACAAAAAGCTTTATCAAGCTTTGCTTCAAAGGCATTTAGTTGCTTCCATGTATGCCCCTAAAAAAGAAGCCTTTATACCATCTATGGTATAACCCTAAGGCCCATTGCAACTATAATTCTGGTGAAGTGAGGCATGGTATCAAAACTTATATTTTTTTCAAGTAAAGGGTAAAAAGCCTCATTAAAGGTTTTGTAATTCGAGATCAACTAAGGGCCAAATGTCATTGCAAACCCCCTACCAAACCATGCTAAGCTAGCGATAAACATAATCATTGTCAAACATAATTATAAGGTTAAGAAGAGCATAAAAGAAGTTAAGATGCTAATGCGTTTACTTTGGTAGATATTGATTCAAGAAGGAATGCATAATGTAGTTGAAAGATCAAAAAAAGAACTTGATGATTTCTATAACTTTTACACTATTTGTGGCTATACTCTTTAGACATGCAAAGAATTTCACATAATGGTCCAGAGAATGATGGATGAAGGTAGCATTGAATTCTATAAAACAAAGTAAACATCTCTCATAAATCAGTGAATATGACTAAAGAAGAAATGACAAAACTACCACATGGGAGATGATGACCGTTTATCCTCTATGCATAATCAAATTTGAAGGTGAATTCCTCAATGCCTATGTTGAGGCTATTCATGGAGACACCTATACCATTCCCATATAAGAGTGGCAAAGCTTTCCCCAGGAAATATGAAGGTTGAGTCATGATGATTAGGGAGCCCACGTAGTTAACCTCACTATTGATCTATCAGGGATCAGCCATTTAACCAATAACAGTAGATGTTATGCTCCTTTTGCTCAAGAGAATCAGAAGATCGATGCTGCTCAGATTTTCAACAGTCTTCGATTAGAACACAGGACTCAAAATCCAAAAATATTAACAAGATAGTGAATGAGAAAGAAGCCATTGAGTTGTTAAAATTTATTAAGCATAGCAAATACAATATTGTCGATCAGTTGAGCAAACAACCAACTAAGATCTCTATACTGTCTTTACTTCTCAACTCAAACATTCATTGAAATACACTATTAAAAATGTTAAATAAGGCTTATATGCCTCCAGATATTTCAGTAGGCAAATTGGATCAAATAGTGAACAATATCATTGCTGCTAACTATATTTTGTTCACCATTGATAATCTCTCCTGGTGGTAGGGGTAGCTATAAAGCTTTACATATCATCAGCCATTGCAAAGGTTGCATCTTACCAAAAGTTCTTATAGATAATGGTTATACCCTTGATGTTATGCCCTTAGCTATCTTACACAAGCTTCCTATTGATGCCTACTGCATTAAGCATAAACACGTAGTGGTGTAAACATTTGATGGGGCTTATGATGAAGTCATCAAAAACATCATTATTCCACTCCAGATAGGCCTATACACTAGCAAGATTAATTTTTAGGTAATGGATGTTGTTTTATCCTATAATTGTTTGCTCGAAAGGCCATGGACAGATTTAGCTAAGGTAGTGCCCTTATCTTTGCATTAAAAGCTAAAATTCATGATCAATAATAAAGTGGTCAGTATTTAAGCTGAAGAAGAAATGATCACCACTACTTTTACTGATGCCACCTATATTGTACCAAATAAAGATGCACCTGAGTCATCCTTTTAGTTTTTTGAGTTTGTCAATGCTGTAATTGTAAGAGAAAGCCTACTGATAATTAAGCTTCAAGTATCGAGGAATACATATATGGGTCCGAATTTGATTGTTGGTAGGGGCTGCCGAGCTAGAAAAACATCTTTGTAAGAATCTGCAAGGAATGGCCAAAGCTTTGAAGGTCATTAGCAAGGTCGACAAGAAAGGCCTAGGATTCAAGTCCAATATGCCATACAAGAAACAAGAAGCTAAGAAGGCTAGAGATCAAAGGCTGGCCTATCTATTGGGTTAAAAACTGAGACCAAAATCGATGGTATTCCCACTAATTTATAAGATTTTTTCCTTGAGAGGATGTGTCAATTCGAATCAATCAAAAGAAAGGAAAGCCAAGGATGTCTTGGTTATTTTGAATTAGGCCTTTTGTAACCTCTACATCTATGTCGTTAATGGTTAGTTGATCCTATCGAAGTCGAGCAATAAAACTTACCCTTATTCACCAAAGTTTATTCTTAACAATTGGGCTGAGTTGGAAACCCCTGTGCTTTTTAAGTCTATTTCCATGTAAGTTTAAGAATTATAAACCTACTTGCTTTTACCTAATAGCTCATAGGGATCTTGTAATGGGTGTCTTTTATCGGATATTATTAATAAAATTAACTTTTGCATAAAGTATTTCATCTTATATGCCTATTTTTATTCTCTACCCTTGCTCTAATTCTTGGTTTATACATATTTTCGTCTATATTGTTTATTTCCTCATTCTTTCAAGTGCTCAAATTGAGTGACATGGATGTTTTAGATGAGCTCCTAAAGATTGATTTTAAACAATCAATCTATGCTAGCAAAGTTGATTTTGATAAAGATTTTGAAGAGAACTCTGTGCCACTAGATCATTACTGAAGACACTTTATTTTATTCGGGCTAATTTTTTTAGCAACCTAGGGCACAGACGTGAAAGGGGGTAAAAAAATATTTTTGAGGAGGTTAAGAAGGTCTATGGATCATATCAAAAATAAATGCAAATATGGCATCAAAGGATGTAGTTTAAGATGTCCGACGAGAAAAGATATGAGAAAATTCATAATTTTGCTTGAATGTATGAACACATGATTCTCATCTATCGATACAATGCTCCAACGATCTAAACATTTGAAATGTCCCCATTTGTATCAATAAAACATGTAAGTGTATCGATACATGAGCTTCTGTACTAGGCCATGCCAAGACCAAAACGTGCATTCTGTAAGAAATGTATCGATACATGCAAGCCATTTTCCATGGTTTGAGAATTTTTGACTCGTCCACCATTGATCCGAAACTCATTTTAACTCGTTTCTTTGCATTAGAAAAGATCAAACCCATATCAGATTACGAATTTGGACTTTTGAATTAATCAAAAAATTTTTGAAGTCTAAATTAGATAAAAAAGGTCAATGTCACATGACCACCCTACTTCTCCCTAGTTTGTTGACCAAGGTCACCA
Source organism: Adansonia digitata (assembly GCA_029448705.1). Lineage (NCBI taxonomy): Eukaryota > Viridiplantae > Streptophyta > Magnoliopsida > Malvales > Malvaceae > Adansonia > Adansonia digitata. Next base: position 4,807 of record JAQSVH010027108.1, on the reverse strand, counting down.
TCAGCCACCCTATTTCCTGGAAAATCATTTTAGCATTTAAACCAAACACCCTATGTCCATCACATTGGTAGCAAGTTGCTCCCTATGGCCATCAAGCTGACATCACTTTGTCCCCCTTGAGAAATGACCAAAAACACCTTCAATTTGGCTCCAAAATGCTGGTATAAATAGACCACTTATATCTCAGTTGAGATTTTGGAGATTTCAGCTCATTTTTAGCTTCCAAAACACATTCACACGTCAAGAAAACCAAATCTCGTAGCTCTTCACTCAGCACCCAAAAACAGCCCCAAAACACTCACTCTCAATCACTACACATTCTGAAAATCACCTTTATCCATACCAGAACCAAAACCTCATTGTTTCTCTCCTTTTCTTGCTTAATAACAACAAGGAAAAGATGGAAATTCATGCTATCTCTGCTGCTCTAACTATTTAGCCAAAAATTAAAGTTTTATTGGAATAACTTCTTACTTTATCACTTTCATTTTCTATTTTTCAGCATCTTCATCATTTTAGTGAGCTTTCCATGTTTCCATCACCCTCTTAGGATTCTCATGCATTATTATGGCAGTTTAGGATTTGGATGCCTTAATACCCTTTTAAGGTGCAAAATGCCTCATTTCATCATCTTTAATTTGATAGCTCTTGCTTATGTTTTTTATGCCATATCCATGCATCTTGTTATGATTAATCCATGTATGAATCCTTAGCCTAACATATTTTAAGCATATTTATACATTACTTGCATCTTGTCATGAATCATTGTCATTTTCAGCATCCATAACATTTTCTTGTCAATGTGCATAACACTTTCTTTGTCTAGACCATTGGTAAAGTTAGCATCCCTATTCATGTTATGTGCCATCCCCCTGTATGTTTGTTGTCTTTTCCTTGTCAAGGCACATGTTTGATGGCTATTGAAAAATATTGATTTACAAAACTTCCCCAATCCAAGCATGCTAACCTTAACCAATAAGGACTAGCATGAACTTAGCATTTTCCTTAAAGTTAACTAAAAATCTTGGGGAAAATGAAGTTTTCCAGATCTGTAATCTTGATTAAACGAGCTCAAAACTTCTAATTTACCAATAAAAATGGCCTTGCACTTGTTCCCTAAATGTTTGTGCCTTGTTTTTGAGTCACAACCTTGAATGGTATGATCAACAAGCTGTTTCATCATCCTAAATTACTCCAGGGCTGTGCAAATGAGTTCGCGATGCTCATGCCACTTTTTTCCTTCAGTCGTGGATGTTTGAATGTTGATGACTTGAGTTTGGACCCGTAAACATAAAGAAAGTAAGAAATACCTGTGCTTTGCTTTGTCCCTTATTGCCAGCATCACTGTTACAAATTGAACAATCACTTTAAAATCCCAAATGATTTTTTTTGAATTTTATAATATTTTCTCTGAAAATATGTCAAAATATATTTAAAATGAGGCCTTCTTCACCCCTGTAACAGTCCGGATAAAAGAGTTATGATTTTTTAAACCTAGACTATCTGGAATACCTGGAGTTAACAAAGTGCATTATGTTTCTGCCTTTTAGGCCTATTAAATGATTTTTCCAAATCCGTTCAACATATTTCCTAAAAGGTTCATGAAATTCTTTTTCTGGAAAAGTATTATTTGCAATTTCTTTGATACGAAATGAGTCCAGAATGATTTTTTGAATTTTGACACACCATTTTTCTCACATGCTCTGTCAGTAGTGTAATTAACCCAAATTTGAAAATATATGTACCTGGAAAGTGATTTTTTAGGATACTAAGAATATTTTTAGATTGACCCTCGTCAAGTTACCTTTCTGAGGGTATCTTGCCCACCCTCTAAAGCCTTTCAAACAATCTAGAATAAATTCAAAAAGTGGGATCGCACGATGCTATCCTTTATTCTCGTTCATGGTCAAAATTAAATTGTTTTCCAAAATTTTATCTCGAGACATTCGAATGTCTTCGTATCACCCCGATCAAACTCGACAATATGCTTTGACCTCCCACAAGCTCGTATCAAGGCATGAATATATTTTTGCATCTTTATCATCCTCGTTCATAACTTTTTTTGCTAAAAATCATCAAAATGCTCACTCATTTTCTAAATCACGAAGTTTTTTCAACTTGACTACTTTAAGGAGTGTCAGATATGCCACTTTTGGGGATACTCCAACCTTGACTTTCGAGGGGATACTCCAACCCTGACATTTTGAGGGGATACTTTAGCCCTACTTTCAAAATTGTCAAGATTTAAAAATCTTCTCTTGTTAAAATTATTTGTCATCTACGGGGATACTCCAACCCCGATCTTCCGAGGGATACTCTAACCCCACTTTTTCAAAATTGTTAAGATTTAAAAATCTTCCTTCATCAAATTTATTCATCATCCTTGAGGATACTCTAACCCTATCTTTCAACAATAATTAAATTTTTCTTCTTCCCAAATTTCCATGAAGGTGTCAAGAGTCAAGCCCATTTTTGTTCTTTTTTTTAAAAAACCTCGTTCAATCAAGAAACCCTGATTCATCTAAAAAATTATCGATTCAGTTATTCCCAGATAATTGATGATAATTGCGAGATAAATTCCAATAGTCTATCCATTCTTTTCATCATTACATTGAATAGTTCATTTTATGTTACTTTATTCATTGCCTTGGTAACGTGATTTCTTTATAATGACTAGTCGCATTCATATTTTCAAATCATTTCAAGTAAATTTAAACGTGATGTTCAGCGTGGGTATCTCTTTAGTGCCCAAAATGGAACATTCCATATTCAAACTAAAATCCAGAGGTCATTTTTATTAAAAATTTTTATATCCCTATCTATTCGGGGCATATATGAGATTAAATATTTTTATCAAAACTTGGATTTGTATTTCTATAAAATTTATACATTAAAAGAGAGTTATATCAAAAAGTGATGAGCTAAGATCGAAAGAATCGAAATTAAGATAATACATAACTAATAAGGTACTGATTTTGAGCATCGCGAAAAGGTTTATGCCTCATTATGCGTAACCAACTCCCAAACTCAAATGGCAAATCTTTGTACCAAGCAGACCACGGGATCGATGTTTTGAGTTTCCTAACTCAAGACATTGGTTTCAATAGGCATCCGATCATGCCTAGCCCAAAATGATCAGTGGTGACTCCAAGCATGAGCCACTTTGTGATGGTCATTCGAGACCAATAAAATGAGCGATTCATCTTATGGTCCTCCTCACATATCTTGAGTCGAGAATCTGTACTTTCTCATTCTCATCACGTTGCAAAGGAAAAGTCTTAGTCAAGAAGAATTTCCTAGTTAGAAAAATATTTTAAGTCATATACACCCATAGATCTGCAAGGATCCACCTCGAGGCATGTTGCGATAATTACAATTGGTCGAGTGTGAAGAAAAATAGATTTTGCCCCATGAAGAACCAAATAAAGTCATAAGTTTAGGGATTGAAGAAGATAAAAAGAAGTCAAAATTAAAACTTTCATAAAACCCTCCACTATAACCAAACTAATAAACCTAATCTAAGAGTGTTGGGACATATTTGCTTGGTCATATCAATAAATGCTTGGTTAGACACCAACATTGTGCATTGTGGTCCACATTCTTTCACACAAACTCAATGCAAACTAATCAAGCAGAAGTTAAGAAGGATTAAACCAGAAATGCTCCTTAAGATCAAAGAAAAAGCCAAGAAATAGTTTTAGGTAAGATTCCTTACTGTAGCCAAATATCTAAAATGGGTTGCCAACATTGTCCCAGTCTCCAAGATAGATAGCAAAGTACAAATGTGTGTGGATTATCAGGATTTGAGCTAGTTCAAAAGATAATTTCCTACTACCCTACATCTATACTTTGGTCGGTAATATAGCCAGGAACTTATTATTCTTCTTTATGGATGATTTTTAGGTTATAATCAGATTAAAATAGCACTCAAAGATATGGGGAAAACTACCTTTGTAACCATGTGGGGCACATTTTGCTATGAAGTTATGACTTTTAGGCTAAAAAATATCAAGCCAACATTGTGGTCCATATTCTTTCACTCAAACTCGATGCAAACTAATCAAGTAGAAGTTAAGAAAGATTAAACTAGAAATGCTCCTTAAGATCAAAGAAAAAGCTAAGAAATAGTTTAAGGTAAGATTCCTTATTGTAGCCAAATATCTAAAATGTGTTGCCAACATTGTCCCAATCTCCAAGATAGATAGCAAAGTACAAATGTGTGTGAATTATCAGGACCTAAGCTAGTTCAAAAGATAATTTCCCACTGTCTTACATCTATACTTTGGTCGGTAATATAGCTAGAAACTCATTATTCTTCTTTATGGATGATTTTTAGGTTATAATCAGATTAAAATAGCACTCAAAGATATTGAGAAAACTACCTTTGTAATCATGTGGGGCACATTTTGCTATAAAGTTATGACTTTTGGGCTAAAAAATGTTAAGCCAACTTATCAAAAAGCCATGTTGACACTATTCCATGACTTAAAGGATAAAGAGATTGAGGTCTACGTGGATGATATTATTACTAGGTAAACAAAAAAAGATGAGCATGTCACAAATCTTTAAAAGCTCTTTGAACAGCTATGAAAATTTTAACTAAAGTTGAACCCCACTAAATCTACTTTTGGTGTAACTTTAAGTAAGCTACTGTCGCAACGTACCCCGGGGTGGATCCTTGTGGATTTATGAGTGCGCACGACTTAAAATATTTTCCCGACTTGGAAGTGTCTTCTTGATTGCGACTGTTCTTCGGTGTTGTGATGAGAATAAGAAAGTAAGATTCTCGACTTATGACACCGTGAGG
>JAQSVH010027087.1:0-10779 GCA_029448705.1 Adansonia digitata | reverse complement strand
TTTTTGCTATTGGGCACTACAATCGTGTTCACCTCATTGGGATACACAATATTGTTGCTTAGGATTTGCTAGAAAAGCTTCTCTTTCCATCATTTTCCTTATAATAAAAGTTCATCTATGAAATGAGATAAACTTGCATACTCATAAAAATCTCCATTCTTTGCATTTATAAGAAAAGCTTTTCTTTCCATCATTTTCCTTATAATCGAAGTTTATCTATGAAATGAGACAAATATGGATACTCGTAATAATCTCCATTCTTTTTCTTATTGGTTACAACAATCATGTTCACCTCATTGGGATACATGATATTGTTGCTTTGGATTCATAAGAAAAGCTTTTCTTTCCATAATTTTCCTTATAATCAAAGTTCATCCATGAAAATAGGAAAATATGGATACTCGTAATAATCTCTATTCCTTTTGTTATTGGGCACTACAATCATGATCACCTCATTGGGATACGTGACATTGACGCTTTGGATTTGCAAGAAAAGCTTCTTCTTCCACTATTTTCCTTATAATCGAAGTTCATCTATTAAATGAGACAAACTTATATGCTCATAATAATCTCCATTCTTTTTGTTATTGGCATTACAATTATGTTCTCTGCATTGGGATACACGATATTGATGCTTTGGATTTGCAATAAAAGCTTTTCTTTCCAATATTTTCCTTGTAATTAATGTTCATTCATGAAAGAGTCAAACTTGGATACTCGTAATAATCTCCATTCTATTTGTTATATGCACTACAATCATTTTCCCCTTATTGGGATACACGATATTGATGTTTCCACCATTTTCCTTATAATCAAAGTTCTTCGTGAAATGAGACAAACTTGGATACTCATAATAATCTCCATTTTTTTTGTTATGGGCACTACAATTATGTTTTCCTCATTGGGATACACAATATTGATGCTTTGGATATGCAAGAAAAGAGTTTCTTGCCATAATTTTCCTTATAATCAAAGTTTATCCATCAAATAAGACAAACTTGCATACTCATAAAAATCTCCATTCTTTTTGTTATTGGCACTGCAATCACGTCCTTCACTTTGGGATACACGATATTGATGCTTCGAATTTGCAAGAAAAGCTTTTCTTTCCACCATTTTCCTCATAATTAATGTTCGTTCGTGAAATGGGACAAACTTAGATACTCATAATAATCTCCATGCTTTTTGTTTTTGTTGTGGGCACTCAATCATGTTCTCCTCATTGGGATGCATGATATTGATGCTTTGGATTTGAAAGGAAAGCTTTTCTTTCCATCATTTTTCTTGTAATCAATGTTCATCCATGAAATGAGACAAACTCAGATACTCAAAATAATCTTCATTCTTTTTGTTATGGGCACTGCAATCATTTTCTCCTTACTGGGATACAAGATATTGATGCTTCGGATTTGCAAGAAAAACTTTGCTTTCCACCATTTTCCTTGTAATAAATGTTTATACCTCAAATAAGATAAACCTGGATACTCGCAATAATCTCCATTCTTTTTGTTATGGGCACTACAATCATGTTCCCCCTATTAGGATACATGATATTGATGTCTTGGATTTAAAAGAAAAGCTTTTCTTTACATAGGTTTCCTTATAATCAAAGTTCATTCGTGAAATGAGACAAGCATGGATGCCAGCAATAATCTCGATTCTTTTTGTTATTAGGCACTACAATCGTGTTCACCTCATTAGGATACATGATATTGTTGCTGTGGATTTGCAAGAAAAGCTTTTGTTTCCATCATTTTCCTTATAATCAAAGTTTATCTATGAAATGAGATAAACTTGGATACTCAAAAAAATCTCTATTCTGTTTGTTATGTGTACTACAATCATTTTCTCCTTATTGGGATACATGATATTGATGCTTTGGATCTGTAGAAAAAGCTTTTCTTTCCACCATTTTCCTTATAATCAAAGTTCAGTCGTGAAATGAGTAAAACATGGATACTCATAATAACCTTTATTCTTTTTATTATTGGCACTATAATCATGTTCCCTGCATTGGGATACATGATATTGTTGCTTTAGATTTGTAAGAAAAGCTTTTCTTTCCACAATTTTTCTTGTAACTAATGTCCACCCATGAAATGAGACAAACATGGATAGTCAGAATAATCTCTATTCTTTTGGTTATGGGCACTACAATCATGTTCTCCTCATTAGAATACATAATATTGATGCTTTGGATTTGCAAGAAAAGCTTCTCTTTCCACCATTTTCCTTATAGTCAAAGTTTATTTGTCAAACAAGACAAACAAAGATACTCATAATAATCTCCATTCTTTTGGTTATTGGCACTACAATCATGTTCTCCACATTGGGATACACAATATTATGCTTTGGATTTATAGGAAAAACTTTTTTTTCTGCCATTTTCCTTGTAATTAATGTTCAAAAAAGAGACAAAGTTAGATGCCCATAGTAATCTCCTTCATTTTTGTTATTGGGCAATATAATCACGTTTGCCTCATTGGGGTGCACGATATCGATGCTTTGGATTTGCTAGGAAAACCTTTTCTTTGCACCATTTCCCGTAGAATCAATGTTCATCTGCGAAATGAGACAAACTTGGATACTTATAACAATCTCCATTCCTTTGGTTATGGCACTACAATCAAGTTCTTCTCGTTAGGATACATGATATTGATGCCTCGGATTCGAAGGAAAAGCTTTCGTTTCCATTGTTTCCCTTACAATCAAAGTTTATCTGTGAAATGAGACAAACACGGATACCCGTAATAATCTTAATTCTTTTTGTTATTGGGCACTACATTCCTGTTCACCTCAGTGGGATAGACGGTGCTGTTGCTTTGGATTTTCAAGTAAAACTTTTTTTCTGCCATTTTTCTTATAATCAAAGTTTATCCATCAAATAAGAAAAACATGGATACCCATAATAATCTCCATTCTTTTTGTTATTGGCATTACAATCATGTTCCCCACATTAGTATACACGATATTATTACTTTGGATTTGCAAGGAAACCTTCTCTTTCCACCATTTTTCTTGTAAGTAATGCTCACCCTTGAAATGAGACAAACTTGGATACTCATAATAATCTCCATTCTTTTGGTTATGGGCACTACAATCTTGTTTACCTCATTGCGATACACGATATTGATGCTTTGGATTTGCAAAAAAAGCTTCTTCTTCCACCATTTTCCTTATAATCGAAGTTCATATATGAAAAGAGATAAATATGGATACTCGTAATAATCTCTATTCTTTTTGTTATTGGGCACTATAATCATGTTCATCTCATTGGGATACACGATATTGATGTTTTGGATTTGCAAGAAAAGCTTCTCTTTCCACCATTTTCCTTATAATCAAAGTTCATCCATCAAATGAGACAAGCATGTATGGTCATAATAATCTCCATTCTTTTGGTTATGGGCACTACAATCATGTTCTCTTCATTGGGATACATAATATTGATGCTTTGGATTTACAAGAAAAGGTTCGCTTTCCACCATTTTCCTTATAGTCAAAGCTCATCTGTCAAACGAAACAAATATAGATACTCATAATAGTCTCCTTTCTTTCGATATTAGCACTACAATCAAGTTCTCCACATTAGGATACATGATAATATGCTTTGGATTTACAAGAAAAGCTTTTCTTTTTACCATTTTCCTTGTAATTAATGTTCAAAAAGAGTCAAAGTTGGATACCGATAGTAATCTCTATTATTTTGTTATTGGGCACTATAATCACCTTTACCTTATTGAGATACACGATGTTGATACTTTAGATTTGCTAGGAAAACCTTTTCTTTGCATAGTTTCTTGTAGAATTAATGTTCATCCATAAAATGAGACAAACTTAGGTACTCATAACAAGCTTTGTTCCTTTTGTTATGGCACTATAATCAAGTTCTTCTCATTAGGATACATGATATTGATGCCTCGAATTTGGAAAAAAAGCTTTTATTCCCATTGTTTCCCTCATAATCAAAGTTCATCTATGAAATGAGACAAACATGGATACCCGTAATAATCTCCATTCTTTTTGTTATTGGGCACTACATTCATGTTCACCTTAGTGGGATAGATGATGCTGTTGCTTTAGATTTGCAAGTAAAGCTTTTCTTTCTGCCATTTTCCTTATAATTAAAGTTCATCCGCTAAATGAGAAAAACATGGATACTCATAAGAATCTCCATTCTTTTTGTTATTGGCACTACAATCATCCCTATATTGGGATACACGATATTGTTGCTTTGGATATGCAAGAAAAGCTTTTTTTTCACCATTTTTCTTGTAACTAATGCTCATCTGTGAAATGAGACAAACTTGGATGCTCATAATAATCTCCATTCTTTTAGTTATGGGCACTACAATCATGTTCTCCTCATTGCGATAGACGATACTGATGCTTTGGATTTGCAAGAAAAGCTTCTCTTTCCACCATTTTCCTTATAATCAATGTTCACCTGTCACATAAGACAACTTGGATACTGATAATAATCTCCATTCTTTTTGTTATTGGCACTACAAATATGTTCTCCATGTTGGGATATATGATATTGAATCTTTGGATGTACAAGAAAACCTTTTCTTTCCATCATTTTCCTTGTAATTAATGTTCATCCGTGAAATGGGACAAACTTTGATACTCATAATAATCTCCATTCATTTTTTTATAGGCACTACAATCATTTTCTCCCCATTGGGATGCATGATATTGAAGCTTTGGATTCGAAAGAAATGCTTCTCATTCCATAATTTTTCCTTTTAATCAAAGTTCTTTCGTCAAATGAGACAAACTTGGGTACTCATAATAATCTCCATTCTTTTCGTTATTGGCACTACAATCATGTTTTTTTTTGTTACGATACACGATATTGATGCTTTGGATTTGCAAGAAAAGCTTTTTTTTTTTCACTATTTTCCTTATAATCAAAGTTTACCCGTTAAATGAAACAAACTTGAATACTAATAATAATCTCCATTCTTTTTGTTATTGGCACTACAATCATGTTCTCCACATTGGGATACATGATATTGATGCATTGGATTTACAAGAAAAGCTTTTCTTTCCATCATTTTCCCTACAATTAATGTTGATCCATGAAGTGGACAAACTTGGATACTCATAATAATCCCCATTCTTTTTGTTATGGGCACTACAATCATTTTCTCCATATTGGCTACATGATATTGAAGCTTTGGATTTGGAAGAAATGCTTTTCTTTCCACCATTTTTCTTATAATCAAAGTTCGTTCATCAAACGAGACAAACTTGGATACTCATAATAGTCTCTATTCTTTTTGTTATTGGCACTGCAATCATGTTCCCCATAATAGGATACATGATATTGGTTCTTTGGATTTGCAAGAAAAGCTTTTCTTTCCACCATTTTCCTTGTAATTAATGTTCATCCGTGAAATGAGACAAACTTGGATACTCGTAATAATCTCTATTCTTTTGTTATGGACACTACAATCATGTTTTCCTCATTGGGATACACGATACTGATGCTTTGGATTTGCAAGAAAAGCTTTTCTTTCCACCATTTTCCTTATAATCGAAGTTTATTTGTTAAATAAGACAAACTTGGATACTTATAATAATCTCTATTCTTTTTGTTATGGGCACTAGAATCATGTTCTCCTTATTGGGATACAAGATATTGATGCTTTGGATTTGCAAGAAAAGCTTTTCTTTCCACCATTTTCCTTGTAATTAATGTTCATCCTTGAAAAGAGACAAACTTGGATACTTGTAACAATCTCCATTCTTTTTGTTATAGGCACCACATATGTTCTCCTCGTTGGGATACATGACATTGTTGTTTTGGATTTGCAAGAAATGTTTTTATTTCCACCATTTTCCTTCTAATTAATGTTCAACTGTGAAATGAGGAAAACTTGGGTACTCGTAATAATCTCCACTCTTTTTGTTATGGGCACTAAAATGATATTCTCCTCATTGGGATACACGATATTGATGCTTTGAATTTGCAAGAAATGCTTTTCTTTTTGCCATTTTCCCTATAACCGAAGTTAATCCTTGAAGTGAGACAAACTTGGATACTCATAATAATTTCCATTGTTTTGTTATAAGCACTACAATCACGTTCTCCTCATTAGGATACATGACATTGATGCTTTAGATTTGCGTGAAAAGCTTTTCTTTCCACCGTTCTCCTTGTAATTAATGTTCATCTGTGAACTGAGATAAACTCGATACTCATAATAATCTTCATTCTTTTTGTTACGGGTACTACAATCATGTTCTCCTCATTGGGATACACGATATTGGTGCTTCAGATTTTCAAGAAAAGCTTTTCTTTCCACCATTTTCCTAATAATCAAAGTTCATCAGTGAAATGAGACAAACATGGATTCCCATTATAGTCCCCACTCTTTTTGAATTTGGGCACTACAATCATGTTCACCTCATTGGGACACACAATGTTGATGCTTTGGATTTATAAGAAAAGCTTTTCTTTTTACCATTTTCCTTATAATTAAAGTTTATCTGTGAATTAAGACAAACTTGGATACTCGTAATTATCTTCGTTCTTTTTGTTATGGGCACTATAATCATGTTTTCATCATTGGGATACACATTGTTGATGCTTTCGATTTGCAAGAAAAGCTTCTCTTTCCACCATTTTCCTCATAAGTAATGTTTACCCATAAAATGAGACAAACTTGGATACTCGTAAAACTCTCCGTTCTTTTTGTTATAGGCACTATAAACATGTTCTCCTCATCACGATAAACAATGTTGATGCTTTGGATTTGCAAGAAAAGCATTTTTTCTACCATATTCCTTATAATCAAAATTTATCTTTAAAATGGGACAAACTTGGATACTTGTAATAATCTCCATTCTTTTTGTTATAGGCACTACAACCATGTTCTCCTCACTGGGATACACGATATTCATGCTTTGGATTTGCATGCAAAGCTTTTTTTTCCACCATTTTTCTTATAATAAAGTTCATCCGTCAAATGAGACAAACTTGGATACTCATAATAATCTCTATTCTTTTTGTTATTGGCACTACAATAATATTCTTCCCATTAGGATTCATGATATTGATGCTTTGGATTTGCAAGAAAAGCTTTTCTTTCCATCATTTTCCTTATAATTAATGTTCATCCGTGGAATGAGACAAACTTGGATACTTATAGTAATCTCCATTCTTTTGGTTATGGGCACTACAATCATGTTCTTCTTATCGGGATACGCGATATTGATGCCTTGGATTTGGAAGAAAAGCTTCTCTTTCCACCAATTTTCTTGTAATTAATGTTCACCCATGAAATGAGACAAACTTGGATACTTGTAAGAATCTCCATTCTTTTTATTATGGGCACTACAATGATGTTCTCCTGGTCGGGATAACGATGTTGATGATTTGGATTTGCAAGAAAAGCTTTTATTTCTGCCGTATTCCTTGTAATCAAAGTTCATCTTTCAAATGAGACAAACTTGGGCACTCATAATAATCTCCATTCATTTTGTTAGGGCACTACAATCATGTTCTCCTCATTGGGATGCACGATGTTGATGCTTTGGATTTGCAAGGAAAGCTTTTCTTTTCGCCATTTTCCTTAAAATCAAAGTTTACCTGTCAAATAAGACAAACATGGATACTCATAATAATCTTCATTCTTTCTCTTATTAGCAGTACAATAATGTTCTCCACATTGAGATACATGACATTGATGCTTTGGATTTGCAAGAAACACTTTTCTTTTCACCATTTTCCTTGTAATTAATGTTTATCCATGAAATGAGGCAAACTTGGATACTCATAATAATCTGCATTCTTTTTTTTATGGGCGCTATAATCATTTTCTCCTCATTAGGATACACGATATTGATTCTTTAGACTTGCAAGAAAAGCTTTTCTTTCTGCCATTTTCCTTGTAACCAATGTTCATCTTTGAAATGAGACAAATTTGGATACTCGTAATAATCTCTATTCTTTTTGTTATGGGCACTACAATCATGTTCTCCTTGTTGGGATACATGATGTTGATGCTTTGGATTTGGAAGAAATGCTTTGCTTTCCACCATTTTCCTTATAATCAAAGTTCATTCATGAAATAAAACAAACTTGGATACTCATAATAATCTCCATTCTTTTTGTTTTCGCATTATAACTATGTTCTCCACATTGGGATACACGATATTGATGCTTTAGATTTCCAACAAAAGCTTTTCTTTTCATTGTTTTCCTTGTAATTAATGTTCATCCGTGAAATAAGACAAACTTGGATACTTACAATAATCTTCACTCTTTTTATTATGGGCACTACAATGATTTTCTCTTCATTAGGATATGCTTTGGATTTGCATGAAAAGCTTTTCTTTCCACCACTTTCCTCATAATCAAAGTTCATTCGTGAAATGAGACAAACTTGGATACTCATAATAATCTGCATTTATTTTGTTATAGGCACTATAATCATGTTCCCCTCCTTGGGATAAACAATATTAATGCTTTGGATTTGCAAGAAAAGCTTCCCTTTCCACCATTTTCCTTATAATCAAAGTTCATTTGTGACATAAGACAAACTTCGATGCTCATAATAATCTCTATTCTTTTTATTTTGGGCACAACAATCATGTTCTCCTCATTGGGGGACACGATATTGATGCTTTGAATTTGCAAGAAAAGCTTTGCTTTCCACCATTATCCTTGTAATTAATGCTTATCTGTGAAATGAGACTAACTTGGATACTCATAATAATCTCTATTCTTTTTGTTATGGGTACTACAATCATGTTCTTCTTATTGGGATAAACGATATTGATGCTTTAGATTTGCAAGAAAAGCTTTTCTTTCCATTATTTTCCTTATAATCAAAGTTCTTTCATGAAATAAGACAAGCTTCAATGCTTATAATAATCTTCATTTTATTTGTTATGGGCACACTACAATCATGTTCTCCTTATTGGGATGCATGATATTGATGCTTTGGATTTGCAAGAAATGCTTTTCTTTCCACCATTTTTCCTTGTAAATATTGTTTACCTATAAAATGAGACAAACTCGGATACTCGTAATAATCTCCATTCTTTTTGTTATGGGCACTACAATCATATTCTCCTCATTGGGAGACACGATATTGATGTTTTGGATTTGCAAGAAAAGCTTTTTTTTCCACCATTTTCCTTGTAATTATTGTTCATCCGTGAAGTGAGATAAAATTGGATACTCCTAATAATCTCCATTCTTTTTGTTATTAGGATGCATGGTATTGATGCTTTGGATTTGCAAGAAAAGCTTTTCTTTTTGCCATTTTCCTTGTAATTAATGTTCATCCATAAAATGAGACAAACTTGGATACTCCTAATAATCTCCACTCTTTTTGTTATTAGGCACTACAATCATGTTCACCTTATTGGAATACACGGCATTGATGCTTTGGATTTGCATGAAAAGCTTTTCTTTCCACCATTTTCCTTGTAATTATTGCTCGCCCGTGAAACAAGACAAACTTGGATACTCATAATAATTTCTATTCTTGTTGTTATTGGCACTACAATCATGTTCTCCATAATAGGATACATGATGTTGATGCTTCAAATTTGCAAGAAAAGCATTTATTTCTATCATTTTCCTAGTAATTAATGTTTATCCATGAAAAGAGACAAACTTGGACACTCGTAATAATCCCTATTCTTTTTGTTATGGGCACTACAATCATGTGCTCCTCATTAGGATACACGATATTAATGCTTTGGATTTGCTAGAAAAGCTTTTCTTTCCACCATTTTCCTTATAATCAAAGTTCATTCGTGAAATTAGACAAACTTGGATACTCATAATAATCTGCATTTCTTTTGTTTTAGGTACTAAAATCATGTTCTCCTCATTGGCATACACTATATTGACGCTTTACATTTGTAAAAGAAGCTTCCCTTTCCACCATTTTCCTTATAATCAAAGTTCATTTATGAAATAAGACAAACTTGGATGCTTATAATAATCTCTATTCTTTTTATTTTGGGCACTATAATCATATTCTCCTTATGGGCATATATGATATTAATACTTCGAATTTGCAAGAAAAGCCTTTATTTCCATCATCTTCCTTGTAATTAATGTCCATCTGTGAAAAGAGACAAACTTGGACACTCATAATTATCCCAATTCTTTTTGTTATGGGCATTACAATCGTGTTCTCCTCATTGGGATACACAACATTGATGTTTTGGATTTTTTAGAAAAGCTTTTCTTTCCACCATTTTCCTTATAATCAAATTTCATTCGTGAAATTAGACTAACTTGGATACTCATAATAATCTGCATTTCTTTTATTTTGGGCACTATAATCATGTTCTCCTTATTAGGATACACTCTATTAATGCTTTGGATTTGCAAGAAAAGCTTCTCTTCCCACCATTTTCCTTATAATCAAAGTTCATTTGTGAAATAAGACAAGTTTAGATGCCCATAATAATCTCCATTCTTTTTGTTTTGAGCACTACAATCATGTTCTCCTCATTGAGATACATGATATTGATGCTTCGAATTTGCAAGAAAAGCTTTGCTTTCCACCATTTTCCTTGTAATTAATGTTTATTCGTGAAATAATACAAACTTGGATACTTGTAATAATCTCCATTCTTCTTTTATGGGCACTACAATCATGTTCTCCTTATTTGGATACACGATATTAATGTTTAGGATTTACAAAAAAAGCTTTTCCTTCCATCATTTTTGTTAGCTATATTAGCTTTGAATTAATCATTAGTTTTGATATAACTAAAACTTAAGCTTAATTAGCTTGTGTT
>JAQSVH010027076.1:0-10779 GCA_029448705.1 Adansonia digitata | reverse complement strand
AGAACCAAGAGAATTGTGCTTAAAGTTAAATCTTTCATCTTTTCCATCATTTTCACTAAATAGTTCATCTTTGTATAATATTAATTCTTCTTATTTTTGTATTATTCATTTTATATCTTTATTGTATCTTTAGATACATATTTTCCTTGAGCCAAAATTCTTGTAAATACTTAACCTTTAGAGGTTTTATTTATTTACACTTAAATCCTTGCAAAAAGGGGAGGTTTCTACTTAGCCTTCAAAAGTAGTGAGGAGGGCTCTATCTTAACCATAAAAGATAAGGGGTAGAGGTTTTTATCTTAGCCTTGAATGATAGAAAGTGTAGAGGTTATACTTTGTCTTTGAAAGGTAAATGATTCAAGTTAGTGAATTGTGAAAATCCGAGGCAAGTGAGGCCGAATAGAGGACATAGGCAATTAAGGTCGAGCCTATCTAAATCCTTAAGTTTGCTTCTCTTTGCCTTGTCTTTAATTGTTTATTTTTATTCACTAACTTATACTCTAAAGTTTATTATTTAGATTTCTCAATTTTATTCATCAAAATTTTAATTTACTAAATTTTGGGAAATTAATTCACCCCCTTAATTTTTTTCACCATTAAAAGGTCTAACAAATTTGACAATTTGGACCATAATACGATTATATGATGTGACACAAAAATATTATGAACATGATACAAATAGATAAACATGTCAAAATTTGCATAAAATGAATTATTACGTGTCAAAATTTTTAAAATATATAATATCTTTGATACAATTATGACATAAAAAGTAACACAAACACGTTGCACAAGTAGCAAAAAATTGGAAGTTATTGAATGGTATCAATTGGACTTAACAATTTTGAATACAATATTATTACACGACAGGAACATAACATGGGAAAAATTATTAAAACATAATACTATATAAAAAAATGAACACGACACGAAAGCATTGGTCTTTAAATTAACATAAAACAAATTATTAATGTACCAAATTTTATATAAGTATATAATACCTTGAATTTAATTATGACAAAAAATAATACGAACATAATAAGAATGCACAAAATAAAAAAAATCTGAAAATATTAAAAAAAAGAAATAAATTAGTTGCCACTTGGCAACACTCATGATATATAAATAAAATTAGTCTTTTAACAACTTCTTGTATTATAAAATAAATAATTTTAAAAATGTCTTTAATATACTATTATCTTCAAATATGATTTAACCTTCTAGACTATACCATCATTATATTTATTTAATTAGTTTAAAATCTCAAATTTCAACAAATTTATATACATTTACATAAATTTTGTTGAATTTGTTTAAAAAATAAACTAAAATTATATAAATTTAATACAAATAATGGATGTAGTTGAAAGATTAATTTAAAATTGGGAGTATCTTAACATCACTAGTGATCTTTCTTAACTAGTTGTAGAGACTAAATTAAATGTCTTCAACTCATCTATTTACTGCAAGAATTTGATTTCTTTTAATCAAATTTATATTCATCATACTAAATATGTTGGTTCTTATGAAGAGTTAATAGAAACATAGTTGGCATTTTAAGTTTTTTTGTCCACCTTGATTATTATTCACTACTAACATATGAGACTAAATCTCTAAATCTTGCTCACTTCTCTCACCTTAAATAATCAATGTCAATTAATTTTTTTTTGTTCCTGATTTAATGCTTTGGCATAGAAATTCTCTTTTTTATTTTTTCCAATTTTTAAATGGTTTTGGTTACTATTTTTATTTATTGTCAATTTTGTTTTATTATTATTATTATTTGTTTATCAATACGTCTCAAAACATTTTAGCTCCTATCTAGACTTAAATAACATTGTAATGGATTTTTTCTATAATAAATAGGATAATTTATGTATTTTTAAGATAATAAATTTAAATAACAATTGCTTTTGGTTTTGGGAATTTGATGATATTTAATTACTATTCATTTTTCAAATGTGGCTTCCTATTTCCTAATAACTTGTTATTGATATTTTTAAATCTCTTTTAGACTTTAAATATCAAATAATCTTTATTTTTGTTTTAACCATGCAAAATTTATACAGAAGTGGAAAAAAAACAAAGAATAAAAAGGAATACTAGTTTATAATTCTTAACTGTTACACTTCTAATTTGTATAAGTTCATTGATATGCATTTTCTCCAAAACTTTATTTTCTTATTTTCGCATCATGAGGAGACATGAATCTTTACTCATCAGACTTAAAACTGAGTGAGTCCCTTATTTTTTCTTTTTTTTTTCATATTCTTGTTAGGGACAAAATTGTTGAAGTGAGTTGCTCACTTGACCTAACCCTAAACAATCATTACGAAATGATTAGAAGTCACCACCAATTTATTTTTCGTTAGGTGAGATTAGTCACCTACCAAAGGTTTTTTTTTGGGTTACGAAACTCTCAAAAACAAACGCTTAGATCTACGTTTATTGTAAAGCTGCACTTGAAAGGGTTTAGGAGTCGATTATGGCAAAAGTAAAGATCAACCCTTTCTTAACACTTAGAAATTAGTACATTTTAATTACATGTTAACGTTAAGTCTTAATTTTTAATTCGATTATAGGTATTTGACCATAGTTCTTGTATTTCAAAAAATTTTAAAAATAATTTTATTATTCTGTTATTGAGAAAAATTAGGTTTTATTTTTTTAATTAAAATGTCATTCATACCCTATTGGATGAAGCTGAAGAAATAAAATGTTTTGTTTTCAATAATTCAAAAAATCCATATTTTACTCATTTAAAAGGGTATTTTGTTATTAAAATAATCCATAAATCCCTCCCATATTCTGAGAAAATTTCATGTACCATTTTAATTGGGGGACATTGCTTCAATTTTTAAAGCATTGGTTTATTAATAAAATTATAAAAAGACTAAACTAGGTTTAGTCCATGATTTCAATAGAAATGTATGAAAGTAGACCTTAAAGGCTTAGTTTTGGTCCAAGAGATCGAAATGCCCTCTAAAATGCACCCTCGACATGAAAGTTTCTTATGACCTTTGTGGACTTTAAAATGACTGACATACCTTTTAAAGGGCACATGAAACGAAAGTACTTAGGTGACCATGAATGACTCAATTTTTAAATGAAATAACTTACATGACCCCTAAGGACTTGGTTTAAATGGAATTTGACTAAAATACTCTAATTGGGTAACTTCAAATTAAAAGTAACCTATAAAAAATTGCCAATAGGTTCCTAAAATTTCTAAATTTACAATTGACCTTTAATAGGTTAGAAAATGCAAGAAATGCAAGATAATGACTATTATGCCGTAAAATGGGTTTTTTTAATGAAAAACGACCTAAGTAGTCCAAAAATGGAAGCTTTAGCTAAGTGCTCCTTAAATTTTTTAAAATTAAAAAATAACCCCTAAATGGCATAAAAATGCTAAAAAAAGCACCCAAACAACCAAAATACTCTAAATGGTATTTATAAGTGGAAATGACCTAAATAACTTTAGTGTACGTGATTTTGCTAAAAACTTTTTAAACTTTTTAAAATTACAAAAAGGTCGTTGTAAGGTTAAAAATGCATACTAAGCACCAAAATAGGTCAAAATTCCATGGAAAGTTCCTAGGAGTATTCGGCTAAGTATCTAGAATAATTTTTTTTTGTGAAAATTACAATTTGGTCATCCTACTTTCTAAAATTACTTAATGGCCTTAAAATGCCCAAAAAATAAAAAAAATTCTATTTTTGTCACTATATATTTGAGTTAAGCATGAAAATACCCTCGATAGTTTGAAAATTGTGGAAAAATTACAAAAAATGGTCCTTAATGGTTTTAAAAGCATGTTAAAACTGCACTTTACTCCTTTAGGTTTGGTTTATAGGAAAAACATATCGGTTTATGCCCCAAATTTTAAATACTTTTAAACTAGATCATACTAGGTCACATTGTTATATATAATAAAAACACCAAAATCAAGTACCTGAGTTGTAGATCTACAAATAACTTCCAAGTATTCTTAGATTCGTATGAAAGCTTCAATCAACTAGTCTTCTCCACTATTCTCCAATTCCTAGATTGTAGAGTGTGCGGGCACTCTTCGTCTAAGTCAACTCTAAGTTCATACGAATTGATTCTCTTTCATGACTATCTTGTGCCAACAAGTTTAGAATCATGGGATGTTGTGATTAGAAACCCTTAATGTGGCAACCTAAAACCCTTATATCAGGTAACAAGATAGCCTTAATTTTAATTTTTTTAGTTAAAATAATTATTTTACATACTCCTTAAAGCCATTGTTGCCACTAACCCTAGTTAGGTATTAGCCTTCAAATTCAGCCAAGCTTTAATGTATCCATACATTATTTTGGCCCAATTTATTTTAAGGAGTTAAGCTTGTTTAATCTAAAAACTAATTAATTCTGATTAAGCAGTTAATTTTATTTAGCTTGATAATTTTTTATAACTTTAATTCTAATTCGAAATAAAATATGGTAATTTTATTCAAATAAAATAATTATATACTAACTATCAAAACAAAATTAATTATTGTAAAATAGTTAATTTTAGTCACCAAATTAAAATAAATAAATACATTTTCTTAATTTATTTAAAATATTATTCATATTTAATTTATAAATAAATATTTAAACAAGACTTTATAGATATCAAATTAGATATATAAATAATTAATTTTCCATATCTATTTAATTTAACTTAATTCTTATATTTATAAAAAAGATGAATGTAGTTAATTTAAATTATTAAATCTTTATCTAAATAAATATTTAATCAAATAAATATATATTCTAAATAAATAAACCAAAAATTATCTTTTATTTATTCGTTGAAGACAACGCCTACACTCCTAAAGAGAGTGTACTCGGCGCACCAGTTCATCATATTGAGAATTTTTTTACTACAGATGTTTTGATCAATAACCACCCATTAAGGAATTACGTTGAGCTAGTGGAAGGACCTATTGGACACACATAATGAGGCTCCAGTAATCTATGTATTGGCTATTCTATATTGAATAATTAATCACGTAATTATTAATTTCAGAGTCATACCACTAATGACCTGAGCCTGCACTCCTAATTATATACTACATTACGTAAGCTTTATAAATATCTTTTTAATCTAATAACCTTATCATATATGTAATACCTTGTAGACACCCTATTTTGTCTAGGCCAATATTTGAGGCATCGAGGGTCATTTTTCGAAGCATCACAGTGGGCGTGTATCGATACGAAAAACCACGTATCAATACACTCATTATGGTATCGATACAGGAGGTAGTTGTATTGATACAAAGTTAATTTGAAACTAAAATCATGAATTTTGGTGAGGGTGTTTTGACATAGAGCATGAAGTATTGATACCTAAAAAAATTTTGGCTGTGGCATGAGTATAGATCGCTTTGGTAGTGATCTAAGGTTATTTTGAACCTAAAATCGTGACTTGGGGGTAATATGCATCGATACAAGTTAAGAAGTATTGATACTGGGGAAAAATTATGCTTAGTATCAATATAATGTTTTTTGTATAGATACCAAGAGTAAAAAATGCATGAGGTTTCAATATAAGGTTGTGTATTGATATACCAAGGTTTTTGGTATCGATACAAAGTTTCTTGTATCAATATTAAAGGGTAAAAGTGCCCAGTTCATGTTATTTTCACCCTGTTCAAACCATGGCACTAAAACTCAAATTTGGTCATGACTTTAGCCTAAAAAATCCAAAATTAGATATAGTTTCATGCAAATCATATGGACTTCATTTTGGGGCTTAAACATTCATTTTTAACATTTTTGAATAATCCATTAAGCATGTCATAAGGGCATTTCATGAGAGAATATGCATTGATGAAGCGCAAGCTTAACCTTAATTATAGTATTAGCTCATGAATCATTTGTCACCGTTGCCAGATCTATGTTTCAGCCAATGAAATATTGAAAGCTTTCTCCTTGGTACCATGAGTCACCATTTTTTCTAGCCCAAATAACTCAAATGCCTACCTTTATTAAGTTTTTGAGGATTGACAATGAATCCTATGTAAGATATGTTATGAGCTTCGCTAAAAAAAACCTTTTACATATTTTTTGCATCAGCCTCCACACTCTAAAACTCTTTATTCACGTAGCACCTCCATCAACCCTTCAAAAACTACCCTTAAAACCCTCAAAACTATCACCACTCCTTACAAAAAAACCCTTTCTAGGTCACCATAACCATTAAGCTCATTCTTAGACGTTTTCTTGCTAACTTATAGCAAAGGAAGGTAAGAAAGTGAGCTATAATTTCAAGAACTTTTTTGTTCACCATTATCAACAAAGCTTTTCAAGCTTTGGTGTATATTTCTTATCCCTTCTCATTTCTTTTTGTTTATATTAGCATTTTCATCATTTTAGTGAGCTTAAACATGCTAATCATGACCATATCTTAGGACTCATATGAATTTTATGGCCTTGGATGTGGTAGACTTAAGTTCGTTTTGTGCTTTATTGACCCTTCTATCATGTTTCTATATTATCTTTAGCTTGTTTCATCTTGATAATGTGTTTTGATGTTGTCGTAAAATTCTAGCAAGCATTTCTTCTTTGTTTAAGCATGATGACATCATTTCCATGGCATATTTCTTAACATCGTGCATTTAATTATCATCTTCATGTATTCCCATGCTTATTTCTTCACATATTGTCATTTTTTTCCATGATTAAATGTCATCTTTATATGTTTACACATGTGTACCATGCTTCTTGTCATGAATATCATCTTTGGTACATTAATGTTTGTCAAAAAGCTTATCTATTAATTGTAAAAAACCTTGTTCCTAAAACCTACAAGTTAAGGCCATGTTAACCTCAATAAATGAAGACTAATGGACTTCAGGTTTCTATTCAATGATCATCCAATCTTGAGGATAAATCAAGTTTTTCATGTTTGGATTCAGGGTTAATTGAGGCTAAAGGTTCTATTTTTAAAGGAAAAATGTCTCTTTTAAAGTTGTCCAAAGTTATTTGTTTTTTGATCTTTTGCTTAAAGCCCTTGTGTTGGTGGCATGGTCAATGGGCCGTCCCATCATCCTCAACTACTACGAGATTATATAAGTGAGCTCGTGAAGCTCATGTCACTCATCTTTTTTGTTATGGATATTCAAATGTTCATAGCATGATTTTTATCCATAAAAACCCAAGAAAATCAAAATTCCCTTATGTTTTCTCTAACGACATTATAGTTGTGACTTGAAAAATCATTTTTGGACCCTAAACTATTTTTCATGAATTTTTTTGATATTTTTCCTTGGAAGGCATCAAATTAACTTTCAAAAGGTATCTCGGTTGCCCTCGGATCACTTCGAATAAGGGAGTTATCATTTTTTGAACTAATGCTCTTTGAAACCCTTGAAATCAACAATTTGCATTCTGTTTGGATCATTTTGGCCCACTAGGAAATATTTCTAAATTTTTGAAACATTTCTAAAATGGTATCATTTGCATTTTAATAATTTTGAATGAGCCCAATATGATTTTTCAAAGTCTACTGTACCTTTTTCTTATGCATGTACCATCAGTGTCACGCTTGACCCAAATTCAAAAATTATTTCCACCCAAAAGTCGATTTTTCAATATTTTTGGAAAATTTTTAATTACACCTTATTGAGTCACTTTTCCTATGATACCTTACCTAGCTCCTAACACTTACAAATTTTCTCGAAATAAATTTGGAAGGGGGGACAGCGTGATGTTGTCCCCTATTTTGAGCATGGTAAAAACTAGTCGATTCTTCCAAAATCCTATTTTGAGAAATTTAAATGTTTTTAAGTTGATCCAATCAATCCCATCGAGTAAAAAAAGTACGTTTTAACCTCACCCTAGGCTCAGATCAAAACATGAACATTTTTATTTTTGTCAATTTTTATTTTCATGATAGCTACTTGATAAATCAAAATTGTCAATTTAGCTAAGAAATTCAGATTTTGTCAAAAAAAAAAAAGTAAAAAATGCCACTTTTGTCAAGAAAAATAATATTCATCAATTTAAAACTTTTAATCTCATCTTTTTCAAAAGTAGTCAAGAAATCAAGTTTTCTTTCTTTTGGATTTTTCTCCAAGGTTTTTCAAAATTTAAACCAAGTTTTCACACCTCAAGTAACCATTGAATCCAAACACATCTTAAAAATTGTTAACTTAGTTATTTCAAGATAATTAAAGAAATTATAAAATACATTCCACCTGTCCCTTCATTTTTCTTTTTGTTATTTTGTGTGATTTATTTTATGCAATATTATCTCCTATTTGCCATCTTACTAACATGTTTCACTTTGTGGTGATTAACTTGCATTCAATTTTTTAAAAACATTATTTTTCAAAAATCACAAAAGGCAATATTTCATGCCGATATCCCTATAATACTTGACACGAAATCTTTGATTTTCAAACCTAAATTCGAAAATTATTTTTATCAAAAATCTCAATGTTTATTACCCTTATCGGATGCATATGGGATTAAAACTTTTCTTTGAAACCTGAATTTATCATATTAAATAATTCATGTATAAAAAGGGGATTATATCAAAATAATGGTAAGTCGAAACCAAGAAAACTAAAACCAAGTTAAGACATAGCTAACAAGGTACTGATTTTGGGCATCAGAAGGAGGTTCATGACGCTTTGCGCATAACTGTCTCTTGAACCCAACCGTCGAATTTCTAGAGTAGGTAGACCATGGAATCAGTGTTTTGAACTTCATAACCTAGAATATATTCGTCTGATAGTCCTCTTCCATAATCAAGAGCTAAGAACCTATACTTTTTCCCCTAATCATGTCAGAAAAAAGGGGGGGAGAGTCCTAGTTAGAAGGACAATTCCCCATCAAGATTAAAAATTCTTAAGTCACCTGTGCTTCCTTTCGCAATGAGGTCCAGGTGCAGTGTCGACAACCCTGATATGATATCTATGACCAACTTAAAGGTTAAAGTCCTTTTTACCTACTTGATCACCTTATCTTAAAGTTCTATTATACTCTTTATGTGAAAATGATTGTCCATCACATGTGAATAATTTATCTTTTGATAAAAAATGACCAAGGCTTCATTTATTTTCAGTATCACATATAATGCCTTTTAAGAGGATAACCTTAGCTCTTCATTGTATCTATGATTCGATATCTATAAGTAAAGCTCTTATCGTGTATAAGTAATATACTCAATGAACCAATCTAGGAGCTTACTACTTCAAGATGCTTTAGCCTTTGTAATGTTAAAGTATACAAGTTATACATACATAGAGTCAATTACTGACTCAATATTAAGGTAATTAAGCAATGAATGTAAAAAGTGAATAAATCCATGTAAAAGATTTATTAATAGATTAATTGCACTTTGGTCTAGTCCAATGTATCACCATATCTAAGTGATACATCTATGTCTCTACTCAGGAGTTGACCTGCTCTAGATGAACAAGACAAGCCATCTCCCTAATTGGATTTAGATGACACAATAATCTTAACATAAGTTAATTGCTTACATTAACCCTATAGTCTAGGGACTATGATTTAGATAGCTTACCTGAAAATCTTGTCTTTCTGCATGTAAAGTCCATTATATGCTACACTCTAATGATGCAAATGCAGGTAGTCAATGAGCTCTGTTTGCTTTACTTTAATATGTAAATTAAACGAAGATGGACTAGGAATGATATAATGAATTTTTGAATTTATAAATATAAATAATCAGTTCAAACTAATGAAATGCATTAAAATGTCTTTCATCTTTAGGGCATTCCTAACACAGCCAAGCTATGAAATACCTTTCATTAGGCTTAAAAGATTACAGAAAATTATGGAACAACCCCTAAAGTTTCTGCGACGACCCAAGACAACCCTTAACTAGCCTTGAAAATAAAAAAAATTGTAGAAAAGGCCCCTATACTTTTGGCTATTTACAAATAGCACACAAAAATTTTCTCATGCTAAAAGTAAAACATCATAGTCTCATAGATGTATTTCATGCTCAAAAAAATGAACCTTATCCTAACATTATTTACAACATAATATCCATAATCAACATACAAGAAAATAAAAAGCTAAACATGGAATAAATAATAAATGAAAAGAAAGATAAAAAAATTAGGACATGCAACATATTAAATGGTATGGCGTAATGGTACAATTTCATGAACTAATACACATTAAAATAATTTTTTTAACTTTTAGTTTCAACAAGAATTAAAACCAAAATATTAATGAAAAAAATCAAAGAAAATGGATGATTACTCCAAGCCTAGCCTTTAAATCATGAAATTTGCCATGGTGTAAGCTTTATCACCTTAATAAATAAAAAGTCATGAAGGTACCAACAAAAGGTGAAAAGATGAAAATGAGAAATGTATGAAAATGATTTTTAGAAAGAAATCTACCTTTCTCAAGATACAACCTTTAAATTCAATCATTAAAAGCATGAATTTTTTTTTTTCTAAAAAAATCAAGCCGAATTCAAAGAAAAACTAAGAAGGCTTAAAAGAAATATCCTTCCCTTATTTATAGGGGAAAGAATTCAGCTAAATGGGGTGTTAAACCTCTTTTTCTAAATTTGCTACATATTTTTAATTTATTTATTTCTTTTTTGCTTATTTGGTGAATTTTGATCAATATATGTTGTCGCAACGTACCTCGGGGTCGATCTTTACAGATCTATGAGTGCGCACGACTTAAAATATTTTCCCGACTTGGAAGTGTCTTCTTGATTGAGACTATTCTTTGGTGTTGTGATGAGAACGAGAAAGTACAGATTCTCGACTT
>JAQSVH010027065.1:0-10780 GCA_029448705.1 Adansonia digitata | reverse complement strand
AACTTTTTGCTTAAGTAGTAGATTGCTTGTTCCTTTTTTCCTGACTCATCATGCTGTCCTAATACACAACCCATAGATTTTTCAAAGACTGCCAAGTAAAGGATTAAAGGTTGACCGGGCATCGGCAGTACCAACACTGGCAGGCTTGATAAATAATGGTTGACTTTGTCAAAGGTTTTTTGATATGCATCATTCCACTCTCCTGGATTTTGTTTTCAAAGAAGCCGAAAGATAGGCTCGCATTTGTCAGTGAGTTGAGATATAAATCTAGCAATGTAGTTCAGTCTCCTTAAAAAGCTTCTCACTTTTTTTTGGGTTTGAGGTGATGGCATATCCTGAATGGCTTTGACTTTGTCCGGGTCAACTTCAATCTCTTTTTCGCTGACTATAAAGCCCAGAAGCTTACCTGAAAGGACTCCAAAGGTACACTTGGTAGGATTTAATTTGAGTTGAAATTTTCATAGTTGTTCAAAAAGTTTCTGAAGGTCTGTTGCATGCTCATCCTCTTTTGTCAACTTGGCAATCATGTCATCAACATAGACCTCAATTTTTTTATGCATCATGTCATGGAATAGAGCTACCATGCCCCGCTAATAGGTTACCCAAGCATTTTTAAGTCTGAAGGGCATGACATTATAGCAAAATGTCCCCCATATAGTTACAAAAGTTGTTTTCTCCATGTCTTCGGGTGCCATCTTGATCTGGTTGTAGCCTGAGAATCCATCCATGAAAAAGAATAGAGAATTCTTAGCCACGTTGTCTACCAATGTGTCGATATGGGGTAGCAAAAAGTTATCCATGGGACTAGCCCAATTTAGATCCCGATAATCAACACACATTCGTACCTTGCCATCTTTCTTTGGGACTGGGACTATATTGGCGACCTATTCCGAATATTTGGCTACTCTAATAAACCCTACATAAAACTACTTCTTGACTTCTTCTTTAATTTTGAGGAACATTTCAGGCTTCATCCTCCTTAACTTTTGCCGGATTGGTTTGCATCCAGGCTTGATGGGAATCCTGTGGACCACTATATCAGTGTCTAGTCCTGGCAAGTCTTGATATGACCAAGCGAATACATCCTGATATTCCTGGAGTACGTCTATCAGCTTGGTCCTAGTTGTTGACTTTATTGAGGTTTCGAGGTTAACCTCCTTTCGATCCTCCTGAGTACCCAGGTTTATTACTTTCGTTAGGTTTTATGGGGCATGATTTGCTTTTCCTCTTGCTCCACTAATCATAAGAGGTCTGATGGTACGGGGCTTTCTTCAAAATCTTCTTCAAGATCAACTTCACTAATGCAAATTGATTGTTCAAAATCAGGTTTTAGTGGAAGGACCCAAATTTTATGGCTCGATGTCTTAGAGATAGAGGTTGTCAAGTGTCTTGTTTAGGATGACCACGACATCTTTGGCCTTTTGTTCTTCTAATTGACTTGGATCAATTCATCCTCTCGAATGAAATATCTCATGGAGAGATGGAAACATTTTCAGCTTTGACTCCCCCTCTTGACCTAATGATCATGTCATCTCTTGGTTGCAGGTCCTCTTTTCTCATTGCTTTCTTGAGTGTGCATTGGCCTGAAATCCTAAACCTCTTTTGTTGGCTTGAGTGGTGACCTGTAAGGCTATGGCCATCCTGTGCAAATTTTTGCTAAACCCTTTTTCGACATGAGAACCTTTGCCAATAGTCATTTTTAAACACAAGTGGGTACTTTTTGAGAAATGGCGTTCGACTATTGGCAATCCTTCTCCCACAAACGTCGCATTGATGAACTTGAAGGATTAGAACGATGAATCTGATGCATCTTCATTAGGCTCTATATAGATATCCTCAATGAAAGCAGCAGCAATCATTTCTTCTTTGGCTCTGATGGTGACTACTTTGTCATCTATCACAAATTTGAGTTTTTGATGGAGAGAGGATGGGACAGCTCCGGCGGAGTGTATCCATGGCCTTCCTAATAGGTAGTTGTAAGAAAGATTAATATCCATAACTTGAAAATCCACTTCATAAGTACATGGGCCTATTTGGAGCTGGATTGTGATATTTTCAATTACTACGTGACACATCCCATCAAAAGCTCGAACAATGGTGTGGCTACTTTTGATGTTAGACTGATTGGCAGGGAGTTTGCTTAGTGTAGTCATAGGCATGGCATTAAGGGCTGACCCATTGTCTATAAGTACTTTAGGCAAAATGCATCCCTTACAATGGGTAGTGATATGCAGAGCCTTATAACTGACCCAGCCTCTGGGTGGGATCTCATCATCCGTGAAGGAGATGTAATTATTGGCCATGATGTTGTTCACAAGCTGATCCAACTTATCTACAGAGACATCCGGATGCACATATGCTTCATTTAGCACCTTTAGTAATGCATTTCGATGAACCTCTGAATTAAGAAATAAAGATAGCACAAAAATTTTGGCAGGTTGTTTGCTTAACTGATCCACAATGCAGTATTCACTGTGCTTAATAAATTTAAGGAACTCTGTGGCTTCTTTTTCGTTCACTGCTTCCTTGACTTTTTCAGGCTCAAAATTTTTTGCTTGGGCCTGAGCAGTACTGGTGCTTGGAGATGCATCAACCTTCTATTTTTCTTGAGTTGGGTGAGCATATCACCTATCGCTACGGGTTAGGTGACTAACTCCTAACAGTTCTATCGCTGTAGTAGAGGGAGTTAGTTCTCCGATCATCACTACCTGATTCTCGTATTTTCATAGGATAGTTTTATTACTTTTATACGAGAATGGTTTAGGCACTTTCACTACTAACTTTGGTGTAGGTGTCGAAGAACTGACCTCAGAACTTGGCTTGCCATAAAGAATAAGCGGTCGATTTCTCCCATAAGGTGGCTTCATGGTTTCCTCTCCTATCAAGTTGATAGATTCAACAGCAGGTGTGATCTCATGATAGAATTCGATCTGGCCTTCATTCATCATTCTTTGAACCATGGACCTAAACTCCTTGCATGTTTCTAGGGTATGACCTATAACCATGTGGAAGTCACAGAAATTGTCAGGATTATCTTCCAATTTTTCTGTTGCATTGAGCAGTCCACCCTAAATCAAAGCTTGCCAAACCAAGAACATTGGCATCCTTACATCCTCTATGCTTGCCCTTACTTCATGTTTATTCTTAATATCGATCATGTTTACAGCTGGTTCAGTGTGGTTTGGTAAAGGATTGGCGGCAATATTTGGTCCTTGGTTCATCCCAAACTGTAGGACTTTTGAGTTAATTAGATTTTACATGTTTAATTTGAAAGATATGCAATTCTCAATGTCATGCCCTGCTGCCCCAGCATGGTACTCACAGTGGGCATTAGGGTTGTACCATGGCGGGTATGGCAGCTTTTTTTCTGGGACATAGATTAGGGCCACCAAATGATTTTGGAGTAAGGTCTGGTAGAGCTCTTTATAGGTCATAGGGATATGATCAAAGTGTTGTCTTTATTGATTCACACCTCGATTGCCAAGTGCATTATTGGTTGTTCGATTGGTATTTTGGTGGACTTGTGGAGGGTAACCTTATGGTGGGTTGGATGGGATTGTGAATGACGGGTTGTAGGTTATGGCATTAATTGGATGATGGGGTATGGTGATAGGGCGAGAATACAACATGCTTAGGTAGTGAGGGTTGGGTGTTTGACGTCGTTTTGGCTGAGATGAGCTAGCATAACTTATAACATTGGCCTCTTCTTCCTTCTTTTTACTGGCCATAGGCTTTTTGCTTGATCCAGACATTTCCTCGACTGACATTCTACCACTCTTAATGGTCGCGTCAATCATTTCTTCAGAGAGGACTAGGTTAGCAAATTTCTTGGTGGCATTTCCTACGAGCTTCTTGTAATAAGGAGCGCATAAGGTATGGATGAAAGTGACTGTCATCTCTTTTTCTGTAAGGAGAGGCTGGACTAGGGCTGCTTCCTCTCTCCATCTTTGGGCATATTGCCTGAAGCTTTCGGTGGATTTCTTATCGAAATTCATTAAAGAAAGTCGATCCAGTGCCTAATCTGACATGTGTTGGTATCGATTCAAAAAGGCCTTAGCCAAATCAACCCATGATTAGATCTTCACGTTGTCTGGCTCGATATACCACCGAACTGCTACCCTAATGAGGCTATGTTGGAAGCAATGGATGAAGCGCTTTTCATCTTTCTCGTATCCAGCCATCTTTCGTAGGTACATTCGGACATGGACAGAAGGGTCGATGGTTCCATTGAACTTCGCAAACTCTAAGACCTTGAACTTCGGGGGAATGACAAGGTTGGACACCAAAGACAGCGATTGTGCATCAAGAGCTCTGAACTTGTCATTCCCCTCGATGGCTTGGAGGTGTTTTTCCAGTAACTGGAATTTATTCACTTCTGCTGCAGGCATGGTGGACTTTTGACCTTTTGTCTTCTCTAGTTCCTCATGGTCAAGGGTTATCGGATCTGCTGACGAGACTTTCACATTGACCCCTTGAGTACTAAGAATGAATTAACCTGTCGTAATAGGATTAAGGTAGATAATCGGCGAAGCCTGAGCAGCAGATGTAGGAGCAGGCCATTGTTCTTGTCTAGTTTCCCCTTGGGCAGGTTCTAGATTGTTAGCAGGGGGACTTTCAACATTGGGAGGATCATTCCTTGTTTCAGCAATGCTGGCTTACCCTTTTTTCTCTCAAAGAAGCTGTTATTAGTTTCATAAGTCTCGCCATCTGAGTTTGCATTTCATTTTGTTGATGGAGCATCCGGTCTTCTAATTCCTTAACCATTGGCTCAAGTCGTTCAATATGAGCTTCATGATCACTCTCCATGATTTGCTTATGGCATCGAGTGTTGTAATGGTGTGATGTAAGGTTCCGTGTTCCTGATTGATCCCAGAATCCCTTGCACTTTTATGGCTCGATTCCCATATTAGACTTTTTTTAAAAAAAATATATTTATTGATGAGCATTTATGATGCGATGATGAGTTAAGATAATGAATGACTGATTCAAGTGCAATGAAAGAAGAAGAAAAAAATGGTGAAATTAAATGTGCATATGCATTGGAGGCAATTAATTCTTGGAACAGCTTTGTCAATAACATCATTCATGGAGTCACAAAAAGGGTTTTTCTTTTACGGCATGATTACATCTAAAAGTATCTGACGTGATTACATTATGTAATCATACAATCAAGAAAACCTAAAAGTTGTTGCTCACGATCTCCAACAGGTGCGATGTCTCGCCTTATGGACCGAGCTACTTTAATCATGTCATCCGCCTCTCGCTGAGCCATCTGAACTTGTTGAGTAAGGTGTTGATGTTGTTCTTGGTAGTTCAGACATGCTTGCTCGATTGTCACTTGCCAATCTAGTTCGCGCTGCTCGAAAGCCTTTGTTAGTTCATTGGTATGACCTTGATGATCCTGAAGAGACTATTCCAACTCCTAGATTCCGTGAATGGGGGCTTCATTTTCAACCCTAGTGGCTCTCGCATCTCGTATTTAGGCCTTGAGTCTTTGATTCTTTCGTTGGTAGGTGGAAGGAAGAGCATGTGCCTTCATGAACTTTTCTTTGTTGGTTCTAACTTCCTCCTTTTGTTGGTTCAACTAGCGATTGAGAGTGGCGACTTCTGCTTCCCATTCGACTGGTGTCTTGCCAATACGTCGGGACTTGTTAGCTTTTCTAAGTGTCACATAATCCTTGGTTAGGCTCTCAAGGTCATCTTTAAAGCGATCCCTTTCTTTAACAACTTGATCTATTTCACTATTCTTGAGATAGATATCCATTTGTAGCTAGCTCTTTTCCTCCTTAAGTCTAGAGATTTTTGTAGTAAAGGACACATTTTCTCACTCAAACTCCCTCTTAAGTAGCTCGATCTCATAAGGTGGTTCCGCTATTGGGATTTACAGTGTCCCAGAGTTAGGTAGTGCCAATGGATTGTTGATACGACGGAGCCTCCATTCTTTGTATCCAGGCATGGTGGGGCTTCCTCTCCAATATCTTTCCATACAATGGACCTTCTTCCAGGCTTGGAAAGCTGACTGGACTTTTGCTTTATAATTGGGCTCTCCATATTCGAAATCCTAATTTCCCAAGTCTTCAAAGAACGGGATGAATTGCTGGCACTGGAATTGATGCAATACCAATAAAAGAGCATAACTGTATTTCCATATAGTCCCAGTAGCGGCACACAAGTATAGTCTCCACATCTGTACATAATCGACTGAGGGAACACCCATGGGGCTCTCCACATGATTTTTTCCTCCTTGACGTTTCGTAATTCCTTCACCCAATGTTTTTCTATCTTATCTTAATGACATTCATCCTCTAATGCCGTGGAAAGAAGACTGATCTTGAAGAAGAAATTTTGCCTGACTCTTCCTTTCCTAACACAAAGATAACTTAGAAGCCAAATCTGGCGCAATGAGGCGCACCCGATAAACCTTTCTGCTCCCGTTCTTTTACAAAAGCTGAGGGCACGGATGGTTTCAGCGATGATGGTGGAAGCAGGGTTGATGTTGCAACATAGGCAAAAAAAGAAATCTGTGACTGCCGCCTCTACATAACCCAAAGTTTTTGGGAATATAACGTGCCCATAGATTGCCAAAGTGTAGACATCTTGAGCTTTCTTCAGATTAGAAAGATTCATGATTACCCCTTTCAAGCTGGTCCAAGAGATGCATTCCTTACTCCCTTTTACTTTTACATGACTATCAACCCATGCTTCTGTGACTCCAAGAATTTGTCTCAACCTTTTCTTGAATGGAGGAGGCGTTATAGCCTTGCAGTAAATTCGGTCTGACTTGGCCCTTTCTATGTTGAGCAGGGCTGTGTATTCATCAATGGTAGGAACTAAATCTTTTTGGTTGAAGGTGAAACATCAGTAGGTTGGATTCAAGAACTGTGCCGCTGCTCGTAACAAGCCATCATCCAACTAAACTCGAAGTAAGAGAGCTATATCCCCATACTTTTTAGTGAAGGCTTCTTTCATGTTGCTCTCCCAATTGTCCCAAATGTGCTTCAGCTCCCGACAATCATTTTAACGAAAGTCGATCTTGACCTCTTCATGCATTTTTGAGACGTAGTCAGACTTTAAGATGTCCCCGTCCTGATGTTGGCTAGCTTCTGACCATGTTCTGACATTTTCGAAAGACTCGATAGTAGAGATAAGTTGTTGCCCCATAAATAATGCCCCTTGCTGAACACCGAACCAGAACAATTGTCCTAAAATGATGATTGTCATGATGATTATAATGAAATGATGCATCCACCCAAACACAAATAAAGAGAAAACGAGTTATTGAAACCTATAGAAGACAAATGTAATAAAAATTTAAGAACATCAAAAGAGAAGAAAAAAACAAACGTCTCAGCCAAGGTGCCGAGACGAGAGACGGGCAGCATTTCAACATGCCAAGGTGCAATCTACCCTTCGTGAGGTGATGCTATATTTTATTTTGATAAAAAAAAAGACCAGTAGCAATATTCGTTTATCACCACAAGTGCGGAGGTGCCTTAAGCTATTACTCGGACAACATAATGGCTTACAACATAAGACATTGTGAACAAAGGTTTTTGTTCACCGTCACTTATTTATACAAATGTTACTCATCATCCGGGCAGCACAATCGCATGGCTTGATAAATGATAAAAATATAGATGCAGGTGACAATTGTATACTCATTGTCACCTACATAATTATGGTAATTAGGAATAAAGGTTAGGAATGTTTCCCTGAGTGACCCTATTCTTCGGATATTCTAGCAGCGTTCCGGTATGGTTTGACATGGTTTAGCTCATAGGGCTCACTATATAAGGCTTAAGTTGACGCCTAAATAGGTATCCGAATTGCTCTTCCATCCAATAAGGATAGTCGAGGGACCTCGATCCTAAACCCATCATGGGTTTGGGGGAACGAGTTTGATCTATTAGATGTATTTCCTTATGCAAATGCGGAGGGTTACTCACAAGAGACATAGGTAATTTACATCCAGGAAGTTATTGCCATGCCTATGCGGAGGGTTACTCATGAAGACGAATAGCTCACTTCCTCCTAATAATTTGGTTATAACCATGCCATGGAGTTTGGTGAGAAACTACTGCACATGCAAGTGCGCAGTGTGTGATAGGGAAAGGAGCAAACCTTTTTGTTTACTTCCGTATTACCATTTTATTAAGCTAATGATTATTCAAAAAATAAGACAATCCTGAAAATCATGTCAAACAAAAGATTAGGTGACAAAATGACAAAAGGGTCACAGTTAAATAATGACCGAAGATCAAAAGAACCGAGAACCTAGAAAGACATGGCTAGTTATTAGCCTAACTCTCTATATTGTCCCCAGTAGAGTCACCAAGCTGTCGCAATGTACTGCGGGGGTGGATCCTCGCGGATCAATGGGTGCGTACGACTTAAAATATTTTTCTAACTTGGAAATGTCTTCTTAACTGAGACTATTCTTTGGTGTTATGATGAGAACGAGAAAGTATAGATTCTGGACCTATGACACAGTGAGGGGGGACCATAAGACAAATCATTCATCTTATTGGTCTCGTATGACCATCATGAAATGGCCATCGCTTGGAGTCACCACTGATCATTTCAGACTAAGCATGATCGGATGCCCATTGAACCTATATTTTGAGTTACAAAACTCAAAACATTGATCCCGTGGTCTACGTAATGCAAAGATTCACCGTTTGGGTTCGAGAATTGGTTACGCACGATGAGGTACGAACCTCTTTATGACACCCGAAATCGATACCTTACTAGCTATATTTTATCTTGGTTTTGATTTTTTCGATCTTAACTTGTTGCTATTTCGATATAACCCTCTTCTAATGCATGAATCTTATAGAAATAATCCAGGTTTTGACGAAAAAGATTTAATCTCATATACTCCCCGGAGAGATGGGGAATATGGAGATTTTCGATGAAAATGACCTCTGGATTTTACTTTGAAAATAGAATATTCCACTTTGGGCACTGGAGAGATACCACACGGAATATTACCTTTAATTTTATTTAAAATGTTTTGAAAACATGAATGCACATAATCATCACAAAGAAATCATGTTAGTAAGACAATAAATGATATAACATAACATGGATCATTCAATGCAATGGTAAAGAAAATGGGTGGACTATGGGAATTTATCTCGCTATTGGTATCGATTATCTAGGAATAACCGAATCAACCATTTTCGAGATGCATCTGGATTTCTTGATTAAATGAGATTTGTTTGACATGTTCATGGAAATTCTGGAATGAGAATTTAATTGCAATTGAAAGACAAGGTTGGAATATCCCTTCGGAAAGATGGGGTTGGAGTATCCCCGTGGATGATGAATAATTTTGACAAAGGAAGATTTTTACTTTGACAATTTTGAAAAACAGGGTTGGAGTGTCCCCTCGGAAAGGCAGGGCTGGAGTATCCCCGTGGATGACAAAACTTCATGATTTAGAAAATTGGTGAGCATTCGACAATTTTTGGCAAAAAGATTTACTGTGAATGAGGATGATAAAGATGTAAAATATGTTTGTGCCTTGATATGAGCTTGTGGGATATTAAAGTATGTTCTCGAGTCTGATCGAGGTGATACGGAGACATTCGAATGTCTCAAGACAAAATTCGAGAAAACAACTTGATTTTGACCAAAATCGAAAACATGGGACAGCATCGTGCTATCTTGCTTCCCGAATTTATTCTAAATCGATTTGAAAGATTTAAAAGGTGGACAAAAGACCGTTATAAACTTAACTCGATGAGGGTTATCCTAAAACTATTCCCATTACCCCAAAAGGTCACTTTCTAGGGGAATAAATTTTCAAGTTCGGATCAATTTTGCTGCTAGTAGAGCATACGAGGAACAAGGTGTATCAAACTTTGAAAAATCATTCTGGACTCATTTGGTATCAAAAAATTACAAATAATGCCTTTCCAAAAAGGGAATTTCATGAACTTTTTAGAAAAAATGTTTTAAAAATTTGGAAAAATCATCTAGTGGGCCTGAATGGCCCAACCAGAATACATGTCCAGATTTTAGAGGTTCTAGATAGTTTAGATTTGAAAAATCATAACTTTCTCATCTGGACCGATCCGGGGATGAACAAGACCTTGTTTTAAAGATAATTTGACATGATTTGGTAGAAAAATATCAAAAAATTCATGAAAAATCGTTTCAAATTTTAAAGTGATTTTTCAATTTGCAACAGTTATTGACATTCGAACATCCATGACTAAAGGGAACGAGTGGCATGAGCATCATGAACTCATTTGCACAGCGCCGGAGTAGTTTGGGACAATGAAACAATCCGTTAATCATACCACTCAAGATTTTGACTCAAAAACAAGGCACGAACATTTCGGGAATGAGTGCAAAGCCATTTTTGTTGAAAAATCAGAAGTTTTAAACATGTTTAACCAAGATTCAAGATCTGGAAAACTTAATTTTCCCCAAGATATTTTGCTAGCTTAAAGGAAAATGCTAAGCCCATGCTAATCCCCATTGGTTGAGGTTAACATGCTTGGCTTGGGGGGCTTTGAAAATCAGTTTTTATCAGCCATCAAACATGCATTTTGACAACAAACATAGAAAGGGATAGCACATAACATGAATGGGGATGCTAATTCAACTAATGACCTAGACAAAAAAAAGTGTTATGCACTTTGACAAGAAAGTGTTATGGATGTCAAAAATGACAATGATTCATGAAAGTTAATGTGTAAATGTGCTTGAAATGTGTTAGGCTAATGATTCATGCATAGATTAAGGATAACAAGATGCATGGACATGGCAT
>JAQSVH010027043.1:0-10780 GCA_029448705.1 Adansonia digitata | reverse complement strand
GACACTAATGTCGACCAAATAATAATAGTATATCAAAATCCAAACTAGAGAAAAATAAAGTGAATAACACAATGTCTATTTTGTCCTACAAATTGCCATTCCTAAAGAAGTTAAATATTATATCTTAAACTACTAGGACATATTATATCAACCTTTACCCGTGAAATAAATTTTTATAATTTACCTTAAATTCAATATTATCAATAGACAAATTATTGTGTGAAACAATTATTATATATCCTTCTATTATTACATAATCATATTTTTGGAAAATAATGAATAGCTAGAATAAATATTTATTATTTTAAAACTCTGATTATGTGACATGATTAAAAAAAACAATATATGTTTATTTGAATTAATTATTTCAGACCATCCTTTGGCCAAAAAATATATTTTTAATAAGGCGTTGGTTAATTATTAAACATGTGTATCACATCTTATCCATGACGAGTGAAATCAATTAATAAAATTTTATGTTGCCAGTATTAGTAGTCTATAGTTCGCTATGCGTAAGAGGTTTGAATAAAGTTAATCTTAAATACATGATTTTTATAAGCAATAAACCTATCCAAAGCCTAACACTTTAATAAAAATTAATTAATGAATAAATAAAAGATTAACTTCTCTTTTAAATGAATTGATAGCTTATCTAACTTGTAGTTCTATATCTAGAGGTGCTAATGGCTGAGCCATAACTTGAAAATCTTTTAGGTTTCTCACCCAAGCTTGAATTAGGCCTAGCATGGTCGAAAGCCTAAATTATTATTCAAATATTAATAAAAAATTTAAAATTTATTTTTATATAAATATTTATATATTTTTATAATTAAATTTAAATAAAAAGTATTTTTATTATTAAATAAACTTTTGGTCGAATGTGCCAAACAAATTTGAAAAACCTATGTCCAAGGTTTGACTTATTGTGCCAGGCAAGTAGCCCAGCCCATAGGTCTACCTATAAGACTTAATTTAAAGAAAGCACCTCTAGTCATTGTTGATCAAGAACGAAACCTAGCTCCAAGCACATTAACAAACATGTAAGTATATGTCTTCTAGTCTATTTTTTTTTTTTGTTAATTACCTTATAATGGTACAAAGACAATGTACTAGAAACCTATTCTAGATTACTAATTAGATTGTATCCTACCATTAATGAGCCTGTGTTCTAATTAATTACTAAAGTAAGAGTAATTACTTTAAATCTTACCACTAGAGTATTATCTAGGATAGGATTTATCTAAATAATATCACCTTAATAACAATTAAATAATTAACTATCTTAGTCCACTTAATTTTCATGTAAGCTACATAGAGTCCAACATTCTCATATTTAGCCCATATGATAAACCAAAAACTTGAATAGGTGATATTTAAATACAAACTTTAATATGACCATAAGTTACTCTAGTCCACCTCTCACTTGATTAAAAATTAACATAACAAGAATCACAGTGGTAGCATTCTAATTTGAATATTTCTTTCTATTATTACAATGCATGATCATCTCTTAAAGAGCACTTTATGAGATAATACTTTGTAAATGAATTCTTTATAATCATTTAAGGTTTAGTCAACATGTAAACCTTATGTACCCAAACTGAAAGATGCCAATAAACTCTAATAATGTGAAAACAACAAATTTAAAAAAGCCA
Source organism: Adansonia digitata (assembly GCA_029448705.1). Taxonomy (NCBI): domain Eukaryota; kingdom Viridiplantae; phylum Streptophyta; class Magnoliopsida; order Malvales; family Malvaceae; genus Adansonia; species Adansonia digitata. Next base: position 9,125 of record JAQSVH010027043.1, on the reverse strand, counting down.
AAATACATCCTAACATAATTTAACTAGCCATATATGATCTATATGAATTTTAAACTACTTTGTCAATAATGGTTTACTTATGGGATCCACTAGCATTAAATCTATATTGATGTGTTAGATGTCCACTTTTTGCTTCTTTATAGAGTCTCTAATAACAAGATACTTTATACGTATATAAATATTTGCTTGTTGCAATTACCATTTTATCATTCTTAGGAAAGCATATTACATAAGAGTTGTCACAATAGATATTTAATGGACTTGCTAACAACTCTCAATCTTAATGCCTGTGATATTACTTTATAACGAATTCCTCTAGTCGCTTTCAAATGACCAAGGTCAGGATTACTTTAATATCTGCTAAGCATTTCTACTACAAATGTTATGTCTTTTGAATAAACCTGACCATACATAAATGCATATGGAATACTTCTCATATGCTCTTTTTCCAAATCTTTTTTAGAGACATTCGCTCAAATTGAATTATCCCCTTTCATAATTGGTGCATCATAATCTGTAGATAAATAGCTTTACATCCTAAATCTTCCCATAACTTTCTTGATATAGGCTTCTTAAAATAGACTTCATGTCTTTTCAAACCTATCTCTGTAAATCTCTATGCCTATGACATTTGAGGCTTTATCTCAATCCTTTATATCAAAGCTATGAGAAAGAAAACCTTTTGTATCATGAAAAAAAGCCAAATCACTACTTTAAAGAGAATATGACCAGTATATAGGACTAGAATTATAAACTTACTCCCATTAACTTTATGGTATATATATGATCAACATCATCTTTAGTGAAACCAAATGATGTTACGACATTGTGAAATTTCATATACCATTAATAGGATATCTACTTTAGCCTATATGTTGATCCCTTTAATCAAACCAAGTTACTATTCTCCAAAAAGCATTCATGTTAATTGAATCATATATACCTATTCTCAAAATCCCTACTTAATAAAATTGTTTTCACCACCATTTAATGTAATTCCAAACCAAAATGAATTACAAAAGCTATGATAATTCTTAATGAAACATTCTTAAAACTAGAAAAAAAATTTCATGGTGATCAATACCTTTTCTTTGACTGAATCTTTTGACCAAAACTTTAACCTTATACTATTTAATATTACTAGATGGCTATTCAATAGGTCATTTTGACTGGATCATTAGCCATCAATTCTATCTGTTCTATTATAACTTTATGCTAAATTATAGAATTTTACCACTCACAGCTTGTGAAAAGGAGATTATCTTTAGGTCTAATTTAAATTAAACTTTCATAGATATAGAAACAATTGGTTTCTTACCTATTGGATCTTTTTAATTCCACTATTTCTTATACATTTTGTAAAGTTTTGGTAGCATAATTAGTGAGATTGATATTATTTTGTAAAACTTTTCTCGATTGATTTTTTTTTAGTTAATTTTATAGGTTTTTTAAAGAAATAACTAAGTCCCTTCGAAGAGATCAATTCTTTGAGAAATAATAAAATCGATGCTCTAGACTCATCAACATTAAAAAACCAGTATTTCTAGCTATACTAATTCTAGATGAATGTGACAAACAACAAAACCTATGCCTATTTGAGTTAATTGTGTAAGCTATAACTGCTAAATATTCTTGGATCTAGTTTCTTTATGTTTTGTTCATAGACTTTTTCTTTAACTGAACAACCTAAGTTTGTATGTCTTAAGGTGCATTCTCACTATTACAACTACAAAGAAAGCTTTCAAACTAATTTAGTTAAACCTTTATCTAGTAAATAGTAGCTTTAATGCATCACTCCATAAAGCTAAGGGAAAGAGTATAATCTTTAAAAATTGCAATGCTTTTTTAGCTCTTTTTTTGGGACTTGTTAGTTTGCTTTTCCTTGATGCAACTAGTGAAAATGTTAAACTTAAGAGTTTTAAGAACTCAATCATGGATGTTAGTACATGCCCTAGAGCCAAATGGATTAGATGAAGCATATATTAGTTAATAATGCAAACTAACCACGTTAATTATTGATTCAAAGTTTTCCTTCATGTCAGTAGAGTGATTAACAATCATGCAAACACTAATTGCAAGAAGCTCATGAAACATAATGACCTTGCAAAGTTAGTTATGACAATGAGATCCTTATGCATCAAGGTCATGTTTCTAAAAACATTCCTAGTCATCATATTATCAAGATAGGGCATTGACAATACATAAACACTAGCATATGCTAAGCTTCCATTCATTTTATGCATTCAACTCTTTAATCTCATAGAAGTTAAAGTATAAATAAGCCGAGATAGCATATGGGTGCTTGTTTAGTGGAAAAAAGTTCACTGAACATGGCTTATTTGAGAACTTTATTTAGTATAAGTCACTTAAATATCTATGGAATATGTTCTTTTCTTCTAGTCATGGATATTAGTCATTAGACTTATGATATAAGGTCATCTTATGTGGAGAGTCTCATGCTTTAATTTCATCATGAATGAGTCCACAATAGATGACGCTTATGGCAGCATGGTTCTAGGTATGGCATGAACCATACAAAGGTAGATGAGTGATCCAAAGAGGGTTCATTACTCCAAGTGACATCAGAGACATACCTCATTTGTTTTTGGCTTTGGTTAACTTAATAAAGTCGCTAGCCAATGCATGATGAATTTAAGAGAAATTATTTCAACCAACAGCTGTAAGATCTAATATGGATTGATACATGACAAACCCTACACCATGCTTATGGTATTTCTAAGATATCTGGTGAAAGGACAGTAAGAGGCCACTTGTTGAAAGATTTCTTAAAGAGGTCATATTGACTCTTTTTGCACACTGGGTGGCCGTGATGCCTTGCTAGAAGTCAATCTTGGTCTATCAATATAAATACATATAATTAGATAATTATGTTTATTGCCATTATGATGGAAGTCTAATAAGTCACACACAACAAGATGATCTATTGCATTAAAATCGAGATTTAATTAAGTATGACTTAATTAAATAAAAGGTATAATGAGGAGAACTTAATCGAATTAGTTCAATTTAGAATAATTTAAGACATAATTAGATTTTTAAAAAATCTAATTAGAGATATCTTAATATGGTAGTAAGATACGAATGTCTTATCAAGATAATGATTATTTGTAGACATGTTTTTAAGGATAATATTAAATAAGGCCAAATAATTATATTTGGAAAATTAAATAATTATTGGGGAATTATTGAATTAATTATTTAATATTATTTACATGAAGTAAAAATTATTTCACTTAGGTTAGAAAATTTCATTATGAATAACATTTAAATTTAGGGGTTGGGCTAATAGCCCTAAATAACAAGTTCAGAGAGTTTAGTTGTGAAATACTCTAAGTTAGGCTTGCAAATGGGCTTGGTGCATGGAATAGCTATTTTTAATGTGCTATTAAGCTAAATATTAATAAGTTGCTATTAAGGCCTAGTCTTGGAGAAGTTAATTAAAATAGTTTTAATTAATTCTCCAAGAAACACTCTAAAGTGGGGCCACCTTGTAGGTATGCTAGTAATGAGCTTAGTTGACCTATTAGTCAACCCTAACCTAGCCTTAGATGTTTATAAATATTAAGGCTTTTTGGTTGATTAGAGCATCCAAAAAAGGCAAGGTGCCAACCTCTCATTTTCTTAAAAGGTTGGCAAAATCTCATGTACTTCTCTAAGGGTGTCTTAGCACAAAAATGATTTTTAAGTGATTTAAAATTATTTATGTTCATAACGAAGGTGGGAAACTAGTTTTCTATCCTTAAACAATTAAACGAAATCAAAAATTAGGATGAATTCATTTACTTTGATTTGCGTAAAATAGTTATTTCCTTACAAAGATGTTTTTTTCTTCTTCTTAGTGTGACAGGTGTGGGAATTATTCCCGGATCACTTCAAATCATAACCTATTGGCCATATATCCTTTGGTTGAGGCTTAATAAGACTTCTGGCTAGCATGGACGACCACCAAACTACATGAAGGCTCTAATAGGTATCTATGCGTATTAACGTTAGAGGCAGAACGCTTAAACTACTTTTGCCTTCGAGAAAAGATCATCATAATCAACCCATGGTAGGTTTATGTAAAGAGCAACATGTTTAGCATTATGAGTCTCTAAATAGATATGATTTCTATCAAATCTATATTTTAAATTGCAATCAGATCATATGTACATCTCTACCTAAGATCTTAAGGAAATCCAAATATTTCTTTGTTTAATTTCATTGCATATGTTTAATTCTAATTAAAATTTTACACTTATATCAATATTCATGAGCTTGAATTTCCCTTTCAATGGTGTCAAAGCCAAAGGTTTGTATATTACATGTGATCAAGCTTGTCAGTTTTTGGTGGTAATCAATCTAATTGATTTGTGTGTTAATTTAGTGATTTTTCAGATTTGGTAAACTTATTGTTTTCATTAATTTTTTAAATCTAGACATCATATAATTTTTTACTTTAATCATGTTTAAAAGTTTTTGTATAATTAATTAAAATTGTTTCAATTAATTCAAATTAACGTCCTAACATGTCTTAAGGTTTTTGGGTTATTTTGATGTTGTTTTAATCCATTTATTGAATTAAAAATTAAAGAAATTGTTTCTTTTTAATTTTTAATTTTCCAGCATGTTAATCCATGTTTCATATCAATAATAATTCGTTTAAAATATTTTTTTTTCTAATTAAATTGGTATTAGAGTTATCTATCAACATTTTAATGTCAACTGTTGCTATGATGGCTCCATTTCAGTGTTTTGATTGTGTTAAAATTTTTAGCAACTATTAGTGCAACTTTTCCTTGATTTTCCCCTTCAAAATGTCATAGAATTCCATAGTACTCGCTAGAAAAATTAAGTTAAAACCGAAGTTAAAAACATTTCGATTATGGGCCATATCGATTGCACTAGGTGCATGTGCTAATTATGCTACCCTGTCTTTGTTCTTGTAACCCTGGTGCCGCATCCATGGAAGGAAAATGTTGCTGCAAATTTGCTATATTTTTAGAGGTTTATTGTGAGGAAAACAATAGTGTTTGAGTTGAATTAGGATGGCTAAGATAGGCATGCATGGAGCAAACTCCTAGTTGGACTCAAACTCCCCTATATGTTGTGTCACCTTCTCCTACTTGGAGTAGGATTCATATAACTTGGATTTTGTAAGAATTTTAAGTCTAACATGATCATATCAAGATAATCCAAAATTAAAAGAATAAAATAATTTGCTAAAAGTTAGGAAAGTTAACACAATGTGCTTCTTTAAGAGGTTGTATTCCATTAAAACCCTTACTTATTGTCAAACACCTAATTATCCAATTATATTAGTTTTCTTAAACTGTTTAAGTTATGAATCAGATAGTGTAATAAGTATAGAATTAAAATTCAATTTTATTTAGTTTTAATATATATATATAAGTATTTAATTTAAATGATTAACCCTACTTGGAGTAGAATTTGTTCTAATATGATTAGAATAAATGTTAATTATTTAAAAAATTGTTTTCTTAATTAAATTAAATATGGATCAATTACTAAGACATCAAAATATTGGAAACTACTTTCCTAAATGGTTTAGAAAATATTACATGTAAAATAATTTATCCAAATTAAGATAAAGTTATATAAAAAAAAAATCAGATAATGACCTAATCAAGATAAACAACCTAAAAAGTTAGGCACGTCCAATTTAATATCTTAAAAATGTTGTTTTTGGGAAACAAGTTTCCTAAATGGTTTGGGAAATATGAAATGCTTAATGGTTTGTCCAAATTAGGATAAAGTTATCTAAAAGTTAGATAATATCCTAATTAAGACAAACAACATAAAAGTTAGATGATGTTCGTTTTAAGACTAGCTTGCTACAAGTTAAGAATTTACTTAAAAACATCTTAATTAAAGAACTGAAATTACTAAATAATTTGATAAATCATCTCAAATTGTTAATGAAATTTATACAAGTAACACATTACATCACTAAGTGACATTGGCTATGCTTATATTTATTCATGCTTATAATATGATTATGTAAGCGATATAAAGGTGGATGAATGTTTCACAAAGGATTCACCACTCCAAGTGATATTAGACACATACTCATTTGTTCCTAGCCTTGGTTAACTTGATAAAGTTGTTGCCAAATGCATTATGAATATAAAAGAAATTGTTTCTTTAAATTCTTAAGGTTAACTGAAAGTTGTGGGAACTAATTTGGATTGATACATTGGTAAACACTGCACTATACTCATAATCTTTCCGAGATATCTGGTGAAAGAAGCGTAGTTCACTAAGAGGTTGGTTACTAAAAGGTTTCTTAAAGAGGTTATATTGACTCTTCCTACATACTGGGTGGGCATGATGCCTTGCTAGAAGCCAATCTTGGTCTATGAATATAAATAAACTTAATTAGGTAATTAAGTGTATTGTTGTTATGATATAAGCCTAATGGATCACACACAATAGGATAATACTAAATAAAGTCAAATAATTGCATTTGACAAATTAAGTAATTATTTAATATTATTTACATGAATTAAATTTGTTTTACTTAAATTTAGTTACGAATTAAATTATCCAACATGTAAATTTAAGGGTTAGGCTAAAAGCCTTAATTATTAAGTCAAGAGAGTTGAAACTACTCCAAGTTGGGCTTGCTAATAGGCTTGGCACATGAATAGCTATATTTGGTGTGCTATTGTGTTTAAATATTAATAAGTTACTATTAAGGCCTAATCTTGGACAAGCTAATTAAAATAGTTTTAATTGGCTCCAAAAAAACTCTAAAGTGGAGCCAGCTTTTAGGAATGTTAATAATGGGCTTAATTGACCCATTAGACAATCCTAACCTAGCCTAAGATTTATTTAAATATATAATTAAGGTTTTTTTGGCTAATTGGAGCATCTAGAAAGCACTAGGCATCAACATCCTGACTTCCCTAAAGCGTTGGTGCAACCATGTACTTCCTTAAGGTTATCTTAACACAAACATGCTTTTTGAGTTATCTGAAATTTTTTCTAATCATAATAAAAATAGAAAATTAGTTTCCTATCCTCATGGAATCAATTAGAATAAAAAATTAAGATTTATGGATTTGTTTACTATGATCTATGCAAAATAGCTATTTCTCTATGGAGTTATTTTTCTCCCTTTTGGTGTAATAGATGCAGGAATTTTTCTTAGATCACTTTAGATCTAAACTTGTTGGCCACATATCTTTTGGTTGAGGCTTGAAAAGTCTTCTTCTAGCACCAAGGAACCACCAAACTTAAGAAGGCTCTAATAGGCATCTGCATGGATCACCTTTAGAGGCAGAACAATTGGACTACTTTTCGCCTTAAATAGAGATTGTAAAAATCAACCTATAGGGCATTCATCTAGGGATTGGCAAGCTTACAATTACAAGTCTATAAGTAGGTATAATTTCTATCAGATCTATTTTTTTAATTGCAATTGCCTTACATGTACATTTCTGCCTAAGATCCTGAGTAAATTCAAGTATTTCTTTTTTAAATTCCCCTATATATGCTTAATTCTGATTAAATTTTTATGCCTATATTGATATGTATAAGCATGGATTTCCCTTTCACTAATCAATCTTCTAAATTTTTGTATGGATATATGACATAATCTTTATATCAAATTTAATGGAATTTTCATTCATAGCATAACCTCACTGCCTAAAATCGTATTCATAATTAACAAACTCTTTTCATAATTAGGATCTAAGTCAACGATGACAAAAATCAATGGAAGCATTTTTCTTTGAAATTTCAACAATAAAGTTTAAACATTCAAAACTTATTTTATCTAAAGAAATTTCTAAAAATAAAAGATAAAAAAAGTTTCATCAGGGTTTAAAACAAATTTTGATTTCAAATATGATCCTGAAAGTCTTTGTCGATTTTTGAAGTAGATATTTCTCTCATTTTCTTTTGGTTTCCTTGGCTTTATGAAACATTCCATGGTTATAGAAAAATAATTCACTAAACCTAAGACAAACCACCATACATAATATGAAGAACATCATCAAAAGTGATTCGTAAAAAAATGTGCCTAAATAATGTAAAAATAAAGGATTTCATGCCATTTTCTTTATTATCATTTTTCCTTCTTCATTTTTAGAATACATTTGCCTTACTTATCACATTCTTACCTTAAGTCACTTGGCAAACTGTATCTACTTGCCTATTTTTATTCCCTCTTCATCGTGAATACATAAAGTTAATAGTTTGTTGACATACCTTTTTCTTTATGTGTATTTTGAATAGTCCACACTCATTAAAAAAGGATTAAGTATAAAGTGATAAAAACTGCTTTAAAAAACTCAAATCCAAAAACTTAAGTTGAGCAATAATATCTCTTAAATCTCATATTGTACTTATGCATAACTTTTAAAACTATTACACTTCATTCTTGAAAGCTTCTTTATCAAGATGGCAACCAAAACCTTATCATATTTAACCAAATGGTCTTTAATAATTGTTGACTTTATCACAATTTAGGATGGAATAAATGGACTTACTAATATTGGACTTGATGTAGATCATACTTAAAACAATTAGATTTCTCCCATATTACATAAAAATCCATTTCCGTTTTATACATCTAATTTGTTGAGGACAAGTTGTTGACTTGAAGTACCAAGTCGAGATCTTTACACCCAAAAATAGCTTAATATATTCCTTTCAATCAAGAATAGTTTTCCAACATTAGATAGCGCTAATATTACTAGCCTTATAAATCACAACAGTAGAAAATTGCTACAAATATAGTAGAAAATTACTACAAATTGTCAAGGAATTATATTTTATTTGAATAAATAATTTTATATTCAAATGTAAATTCAAACCTTGCAATAGGCAGAGACGCATTATAGATATGAATTTACATCACTTTAAAACAATAACTTTAAAATAACCAAAATTAAAATAATCTAAACTTATAAGCCTAGGAAAATTTAACTTCGATACTATATTGTTTTATTTTTCAACCATTTTACAAAATAATTATCTCCTTGTGGGGCTAAATATCTAATTTCATGGTATAGGTCTTTATAAATTGTTAGCTATATTAGCTTTGAATTAATCATTAGTTTTGATATAACTAAAACTTAAGCTTAATTAGCTTGTGT
>JAQSVH010026959.1:0-10786 GCA_029448705.1 Adansonia digitata | reverse complement strand
AATCCAAACATGTATTCTGGTTGGGCCATTTAGGCCTACTAAATGATTTTTCCAAACTTTTCCAATATAGTTTCCTGAAAGGTTCATGAAATTCCCTTTTTAAAAAGTATCACTTACAATTTTTCGATACCAAACGAGTCCGAGGTGATTTTTCAAATTTTGACACCCCTTGTCCCTTATATGCTCAGTCAGTAGCGTAATTAATCTGAACTTGAAAATTTATTCCCCTAGAAAGTGACTTTTTGGGATATTGGGAATATTTTTAGATTGACCCTCGTCGAGTTAGCTTTCTAACAGTATTTTGTCCACCCTCTAAAGCCTTCAAACTAATCTAGAATAAATTCAGAAAGTGGGATCACGAGATGCTGTCCCATGTTCTCGATCATGGTCAAAATTAAGTTATTTTCCCAAATTTTATCTCGAGACATTTGAATGTCACCATATCACCCCGACCAGACTCAAGAACATGCTTTAACCTTCCATAGGCTCGTATCAAGGCATGAACATATTTTACACCTTTGCCATCTTCATGCATAATAATTTCTTTTGCCAAAAGACGTCAAAATGCTCACTCGTTTTCTAAATCACAAAGTTTTGTCAACTTAAGTTTTCTAACTCGGCGTCTCTAAAAGAATGTCAGATATATCACTTTTGGGGATACTTCAATCCTGACCTTCTGAGAGGACACTCTAATCCTGCTCTTTAAATTTGTCAAGATCTATAAAAAATCTTCCTTTATCAAATTATTTGTCATCCATAGGGATATTCTAACCTCGACTTTTTGAGGGAATACTCTAACCCCGTTTTTTAAAATTGTTAACCTTTAAAAACATCTTCCTTCATCAAAATTATTCATCATCCACAGGGATACTCCAACCCCTTCTTTTTGGATAGATACTCTAACTCTATCTTTCGACTACAATTAAATTTTTCTCCTTTCTGGACTTTCATGAATATGTCAAAAAAACCTCATTTAATTAAGAAACCTAGATGCATCTCGACAATTATCGATTCGGTTGTTCCTAGAAAAGTAATGCTAATTGTAAGATAAATTCCAATAGGCCATCCCTTTTCTTTATCATTGCATTAAATGATCCATGTTATGTAACTTCATTTATTTTCTTACTAACATGATTTCTTTGTGATGATTATTTGCATTCATGTTTTCCAATCATTTCAAATAAAACTAAGGGTAATATTCAATGTGGGTATCTCTCCGTGCCTAAAGTGGAATACTATATTTTTCAAAGTAAAATCCAGAGGTCATTTTTATGGAAAATCTCTATGTTCCCTATCTCTTTAGGGCATATATTGTTTCATCAAAACCTGGATTTGTATTTTTAAAAGATTCATGCATTAAAAGAGGGTTATATCAAAATAATGACGAGGTATGATCGAAAGAATCGAAACGGAGATAAGATATAGCTAGTAAAGTACTGATTTTGAGCGTCACAAAGAAGTTTGTACCTTATCATGCATAACCAATTCTCAAACTCAAACGATGAATCTTTGAACTATGTAGACCACGGGATCAATGTTTTGAGTTTCGTAACTTAAAACATAGGTTTTAATAGGCATCCGATCATGCCTAGCCCAAAATAATCAGTGGCGACTCTAAGCATTGGCCATTTTGTATTGGTCATCCAAGATCAATAAGATGAGCGATTGTCTTATGGTCCCCTTTACTGTATCACAAGTCGAGAATCCATAAATTCTATTCTTATCACATCGCAAAAGAAAAGTTTCGGTTAAGAATATGTTTCCAAGTTAGAAAAATATTTTAAGTCATATGCACTCATAGATCCACAAGGATCCACCTCGAGGTATGTTGCGACAGCTTGGTGACTCTACTAGGGATAGTATAGAGAGTTAGGTAAATAACTAGCCGTGTCTTGCTAGGTTCTCGGTTTCTTCGATCTTCAGTCATTATTTAACTATGACCATTTTTTTTGTTTTGTCAATTAATCTTTTATTTGGCATGATTATCAGGATTGTCTTATTTTTGAATAATCATCAGTTTTATAAAAATGGTAATACGGAAATAAGCAAAAATGTTTGATTATTTCCCCGTTACACACCACTCACTTGCACAAGCATTAGAGTCCCACCAAACTCCATGGCATGGTTATAACCCAATCATTAGGAGGAAGTGAGCTATCCGCTTTTATGAGTAACCCTCTGCATAGGCGTGGCAATAAATTCCTGGATGTAAATTACCTATGTCTCTCATGAGTAACCCTTCGCATTTGTTTAGGGAAATACATCTACCGGATCAAACCCTTTCTGCCAATCCCATGATAGGTTTAGGATCGGGGTGCCTCGATTGTCCTTATCGAACGAGGGAGTGATTTGGACACCTATTTAGGCATCAATCTAAACCTCCTATAGTTAGCCTTATGAGCTAAACCATGTCAAACTATACCTAAACACTGCTAGAATACCTAGAAAATAGGGTCACTTGGGGAAACATTCCTAACCTTTACTCTTAATTACCATAATTATGTAGGTGACAATGAATGCACATTTGTCACCTGTATTTCCATCTTTATCATTTATCAAGACATGCCATCGTGCTGCCTGAACGATGGCTAATCTTCATCTAAATAAGTGACAGTGAGCAAAAACCATCATTCACAATGTCTTTGCTATAAGCCATTATGTTATCTGAGTCACGGCTTAACACGTATTCACATTAGTGGTGATAAATAAATATTACTACTAGTCGATTATTTTTCCATCAAAATAAGATGTTGCATCACCTCGTGAAGGGCAGATTGCATCCTAATATATTGAAATGCTACCTGTTTCTCATCTCACCACCTTAGTTGAGACATTTTATGAATATTTTTTTCTGATGTTCGTACATTCTTTATTTCCTTACATTTATCTCTTATATGTTCCACTAACTTATTTTCCCTTTGTTTTTGTTTTGATGCATGCATCATCTCATCATGATTATTATGACTATCATCATTTCGGGATAATTGTTCTAGTACGATGTTCAGTAAGGGGCATTATTTATGGAACAACAGCTTATCTCCGCTATCGAGTCTTTTGAAAACATCAGATCATGGTCAGAAGGTCATAAACATCAAGACGAGGACATCCTAAAGCTAAACTACATCTCAAAAATACATGAAGAGGTCAAGATCGATTTTTGTCAGAATGATTTTCAGAACTAAAGCATATTTAGAACAGTTGGGAAAGTGACGCGAAAGAAGCCTTCACTAAAAAGTACAAGGATATAGCTTTTTTACCTCAAGTTTAGTTGGATGATGGCCTGCTGTGAGCAGTGGCACAGTTCTGGAATCCAGCCTACCAATGTTTCACCTACAACCAATAAGATTTAATACCTACCATTGATGAATACTCAGCTCTGCTCAACATAAAAAGGGCTAAGTCTGACCAGATTTACTGCAAAGCGTTATTGCCTTCTTCATTCAAAAAAAGGTTATGGCAAATTCTTGGAGCCATAAAAGCATGGGTTGACAGTCACGTCAAAGTAAAAGGGCACAGCGAATGCATCTCTTGGGCCAACTTGAAAAAGGCCATGGTGAATCTTTTTGACCAAAAAAAAGTTCAAGATGTCTACGCTCTAGCAATTTACATGCTCGTTATATTCTTGAAGACTTTGGGTTACATAGAGGCGACAGTCACATATTTCTTTTCTCGCCTATGTTGCAACATCAACCCCGCTTCCACCATCATTGCCGAAACCATCTGCACCCTTAGCTTTTGTAAAAGAATGGGAACATAAAGGTTTATCATGTGTGCCCTATTGCTCCAGATATATGGCCCCTAGGTCATCTTTATGTGAAGGAAAAAAGAACCAGATGAAATTTTTTCTTCAAGATTAGTCATCTTTCCACGACATTAGAGGAAGAATGGCATTAAGATAAGATAAAAAAGCATTCGGTCGAGAAATTATGAAATGTTAAGGAGAAAGAAATCACATGGAGAGCCCCATAGGTATTCCCTCAGCCGATTATGTATAGATGTGGAGACTACACATGTGTATTGCTCTTGGGTTATAGGGAAATACAGAGATAAGATATAGCTGGTAAGGTACCAATTTTGAGTGTCGTGAAGAGGTTTGTACCTCATCGCGTGTAACCAAATGATGAATCTTTGTACTATGTAGACCATGGAATCGATGTTTTAAGTTTCGTAACTCAAAACATAAGTTTTAGTAGACATCTCTAATCATGCCTAGCTGAAAATGATCGGTGGCGACTTTAAGCATTGGCCATTTCATAATGAGCATTCGAGACTAATAAGATAAGCAATTCATCTTATGGTCCTCTTTACTATATCATAAGTCGAGAATCCATACATTCTCGTTCTCATCAAATCATAAAAGAAAAGTCTCGGTCAAGAAGATATTTCTAAGTCAGAAAAATATTTTAAGTCGTATGCACCTATAAATCCGTGAGGATCTACCCCGGGGTACATTATGATAGAGCAACCAAAGATATTTAGAGTTGTTTTAAAGTCATCAATCCATGAAGAAAAAGAGAAAGATGATGAAAAAGATGGTAAAGATAAAAAGATAGTCATTTTTGCCAAAAGATTCAAGTAGTTCATAAGAATGGACAAAGTTAAACCATCTCAAAGAAGTAAAGTTAAAAAAGTGGTATATTATAGTTGCAACAAATCAAACCCCGTCAAATATGATTACCTTTTGTTAAAGAAGAAAAAGGGCAAGAAATAAGCAATAATAGCCACTTATTGTGAATGGAACTTCTGATGATGGAAATTCTATTACTATAAGCCCTACAAACCAATCATTATGGCTTGTAAGGCATTAGCATTTAGTGATTTCATGTAATCAAACATTATATTTATTTAATGTTATAAAGGTGTTTCTTTATCTGTAAGCTGTAGTTGTATAATTGTTATAAATAGCTAATGTAGATAAAGCCTATGATACACATTGGCCTTGTAAGAGAATTATTAAGAGTTACATTTATGAGATTCCAATGCATCAAAGCCGTATTTCTAAAAACATTCCTCGCTATCATATTTTCAAGATAAGGCATTGACCATGCACAAAGATTGGCATATGTAAACCTCTATGCATAGGGTGCATGCAACAGATCTTATAGGTTAAAGTATAAAGATACTTGGGGACATCATATGGGTACTTTTTGTGCTAACAAATTCACTAAACATGGCCTATAATGAGAGTTCCATTGGGTATTTCATTCAAGTGTCTATAAAAATACTCTCAGTGTTAGTAGTGTAAGTGATCCTTAGACTTGTGACACCAGATCATCTTATGTAAGGAGTGTCTTGCTTTGATTCCATCATGAATGGGTCTGCAATAGATGAATGCTTATGATATGTTGGTTTTGGGCAAGTCACGAATCATGTAGTTAGTGAATGAGTGGTTTAGAAGGGATTTATTACCCCATGTGATATGAAGGAACAAATCTCACATGTACCTAGCCTATGTTAATGCAAAACCTTTAGCCAAGGCAATTTTGATTATGGAGTTAGCACATAGGGGTTGCATACTAACATAGAATGTGCTAAGAGTAGACACTGAACCATGCTCTTACTGATTTTAGGATATATGGCGAAAAGACATTTCTTACACTGAGATACTAAACACTGAAGGGCTTATTTAAACTGTATTAACACTCCTTGCATGTTGGGTGGCCATGAAGTATTGTTAGATGCCAATCTTGGTCTATAAATATAAAATATTATTAATTGGGCTATTTTATATTTATTGCCAATATGATGGAGGCCTAATGGGTCACACACGTAAGGGTGATTAGAAGAAATTAAATTGAGACTAGGCTTAATACAAGTAATGGTTGCTTACGTAGAATTTGAATAAGTTAATATGGGTCAGGGGCAAAATTATAATTTTTAAGAAATTAAAATTTTAATCCTTAGGCTATATAACCCATGTTTGCCGTCCCTCATAGCTTAAAGGAGGCTTTAAGAATCAGTCAAGAAGAATCTTAAAACCATGTTTATGATTTCTTTCTAAAACTCTAAGGGGTGCTGGTGTAATCTTGCTTATTGTACAGGAAATTTTATTTTTTATTTTTTGCTTTTTTGATTATTGAATCAAGATCTTTTTTTGCTAAAGGAAGATTTTTTTTTTAAATCTAAGCTGCTAGCACGACTCCTGAAACAAAGTCTCATCCATTTTACAGGGTTTTTGGGTCACTTGTGTGGATAACTGTTAGAGGATGGATGCTTTGGACAATTTTGGTTTATGACACCAAGCTCAGTGTTTTCTTTAATTGGGTCATGGAATTGCTGAAAGACTTTTCAAGATTGAGGTATATTTAAATCTTGAATAGTTCAATAGGTTCTTGATCTAAAAGATTAATCAAAATCATGCAAGATGATCTTGTTTAAGCAGTCAAATTATCTTTATTATTATGTTTCCAGTACCATGTTTATAAGATGTATTATAAATTTTTGTAAGATGATTACTTGCTGCCTCGAGATTTCTACAGACTCTAATGGTCAAATTCCTAAGCTTTACTTCATGGCTCTTGATGAGCCCAATGTAACCTCAAACTTTTATAATTCAAATTCTTATACATTTGACAAATTGTAAGATCCATTTGATGAACTTATAATGGAGTTTGAGGAAATGAAATCAAAGTATAGAAAAATGATTTCACAATTGAAAA
The DNA here is from genome assembly GCA_029448705.1 of Adansonia digitata. Classification (NCBI taxonomy): domain Eukaryota; kingdom Viridiplantae; phylum Streptophyta; class Magnoliopsida; order Malvales; family Malvaceae; genus Adansonia; species Adansonia digitata. Next base: position 4,127 of record JAQSVH010026959.1, on the reverse strand, counting down.
CTAAAAATGATTTTTTATTAAAGTAAAAAATTGACTTCAAAAATGAAAATAAGGATTTGAAAAATGATTTTAACGATTCTAAGCTAAAAACTGACATTCTTCAGAAAATCAATCTTGATTTTAAAAAACTTGAAAGCATGGAACATGAAAAGAAAATTATTTTAGACAAATCTTTCCAAGATTGTATGACCAAATGTGATAATTGCAAACACCATGGTCATACATCAAATTCTTATCCTATTAAGAAAATGACATAATTTAAAATAAGGCAAGTATGGGTACCAAAAGGTACAAGGGACTTAGTGACTAACCTTAAGGACCCAAAGCAATTTGGGTACCAAAATGCAAGCGAAAGTCTCTTGTAGGAGTGTTAGAGCAATAAGGAGCAAAGCAAGTTGATTGGATGCTCTAGACACACATAAAAGGATGATTGTTAATCTCAAAGCCTTAAACTTTGATTATGTATCTTAGTTACATATATGTTTATTTATATATAATGCTTTATTAAAAAATATTTTTTATGAAATATTACTTTTTGATGCAAAATGTTTTTAATGAAAATACATGTTTTGCATCTTGATTGCATATGAGTTTGATTGAATATGCATATGATGTTTAAATGCGTAATAATGATATGTTTAATAGATTTGCAAAATAATGTTATGAATCATGAACCCAAATATAACATTATACATAAAAGGTTGATTTTATATGATATCATGTTTTGAGTACATAGAAAGCTTAATACATGAGTTAATTGAATTCATATCCTTAGAGGGAGCATCTAAAGCTTGTATATGTGATTTTGTGTCATGAACATGAGTTTGGCCTTTTATTACCTTTCAAGTGCTTTATGTTTCTTTTAATGAGGCTTAAGTTGGTCACGTATGCTAATTGCTTAGGAAAACATGTCTTATGCCTTAAACAAGTTTCATGCATATTGAATATGTTTATAAACTTATATGTATTGTTTTGAATGAAAATTGCAGTAATTCAATGCCTTTAGTTGCATATTGCTTGAACTTCAGTTCATAATATGAAAAATATGCAAATTCATTCAAACATGGTTTTTAAAGTAGTTTGATTCAAACTTTTGATCCTTTGACTAAGTTTTTAATGTCTAAAATCAAAGGTTTTGCATTAGAACTTTGAGTTGTGGGTTTAAAAATGAAAAATTATAGGTTTTTTTTACCATGTTTTGAGAAATTTAATATGTATTGATACTCTTGAGCAGTGTATTGATACATGAACAAGAACCTAAAGAAACCTAGATCTTATTGATACGTTGAAAATTATGTGATATAGTAGCCCTTGGTAAATGTAGTCCATTTTAGGCAATTTGAGCTATTTTTGTCCTAAAATGCATGTTTGATCTTTTTAATAGGGTTTTAGTTAAAAAACTTCATTTTTATCTTTCTTAATCATGTTTAACATCATTTCGTGGCTCATTATTGGGTTGAATATCATATTTGATAAATTATTGAATTATTTCACAAATCAAATGCATGACTTGCAAGATTAATGCTTATTTATGCAAAAACTTTATGCAATTATTGTTTTTATGCATCACTTGTTTTTGTGCCTTCATGAACATATTCTCTTGCATATTAAAATTTGGTACCATATATACGTATTAAACTCTATTTTTTATCATGTGGTATCATTTGTTTCAAAAGCTCACTAAGATCATTGAACATTTTTTAACAATTTATATTCTCACGAGTTTGTCGAATTTTTTTTTTTATAATTGAAATCTTGGTACTACTAATGTTTATCTTTTGCCAAGATTCTTCTTAAGTTTTGCAAGGTTCATAGAGATAAAGTTGTTATTGAAAGATGAAGACTTGCTTAACAAAAAAGCAAACAAAGCATACCATCCTCATCCAAATCAAGCTCGAACATCAAGAAATGCTCAAAAACTAGGAACTATGAGCTCAAAGCCATAATCAACATATAATCAAGGTTTGGTATTTTTGAGATAATTACTAAACTAATGCCATATAATTCTTATCTTTTAGCATTAAGTTTAGTGACATGCATGAATTATTCTAACACTTAGTATCCATGAATATCATGTATGCTTGAAATAGTTGCATTGAATGAATCTTTGAACATATTTAAATGTCTATCTTTCATTTTTATGCATGTTCATTGGTTAGCAAACCATCTTTGATCATAATTGGTATACCTCCTTATGATTAAATGCTTAAGTTGCATATAAAAAACTATATACACCAACATTTGGTCTATTCTTTTATGAAAATGATTAGTATGATGGTTTGCGCCTAAATTGCTTACATAATCTTATTGCAAATATTCATGAATGGGCAAATGATTTCCTAATTATGGAAGTTTGCTATGTCTTTCTTAGGAAACTTTCTAACTTTCCATATGGTTGATTGCTTGATTGTGAGATGAATGCATATGCATTACAAATTCCACAGTAGGTATTAAACTATGCATCTAGACAACAATTGAATAATATTCTTAAAATAATTTAACAATTGATATGTCTTTAATACTCATAATCCAATTTGTGCTTAAGTGTTTATAAACAAATACATGAAATTTGAATTATGAATGATCTTCAATGCTTATATTTTTTTACTTAACTATTGGTATACATGTGCTTCATTGTTTGTATACCTTGTATAAACTCTTGCTTAACTTAGTATCCCTAGCTTTGAATTAATCTACTTTTTTGATATAATAAAAAAGGAGAGAATTTTAGGGATTAATTTGCTTGTATTGAATATTAATAATAAAGCAAACATGGAGAATCATTTCATATGCATTCATATTGATTACATTTTAGGCACACGAAATGATTTATGTTGGCCAAATATAATATAACCGTCTTTACCATTGCCAAGTTTTACAAAAGCCATTTATAAAATTTTCATATCTTTAAACAATGCTTTTATTAAGGGAGAGTTTTTATTTAAATGTTTAAGGCAAAGTTTTCACAAGCAAATTCACCTTAAGTTTTGTCATATCAAAAACATGGGGATTGTTAGTTATATTAACTTTGAATTAATATAGGTTTTGATATAACAAAAAATTAAGATTAATTAGCTTGTAATTAAATATTTTCAATTTGGTATTGTTTTCTTAAATTAATTTTGAAAATACTTTGGAAAAATATCAAAATATTTTTAACTCCTTATATCACTTAAAAATGTGTTTTAATGCATATTTTAGTGTAAAACATTTTTTAGATAAGCTTTAAATGTTTTAAAGTCAAGAAAAAATTTTAGAAATGATTTTATTTGATTATACCGATAGCTAACAAGATTGTATTGATACATTTCTTAGTAGTAGCATAAGAATCTGGAAACCATTAAATGTGTCAATATAGTCTTCAATTGCATCGATACATCATGGATTGTATTGGTATATCACTATATTGTATTAATATAATGAGTTCCAACAATCCATGACTCTCTTGCATCCCTAACAAGTCCTAACAGCCATAAACCACTCTAAGTTATAAATAGGCTTCATCAACAATCCTAAGAGTGAGAACCAAGAAAAGTATGAGCACATAGCCAAATCTTTCATCTATTTCATTTTTCTAGTTGTTTAAATTATGTATAGGATTGATTCTTCCTATCTTTGTATTTTTTTGTAATTCTATCATTAGAATTCATCCTTGAAGCTCAAACTTGTAAACACCAAACCTTTCAAAGGTCTTCTTTGTTTACATCCAAATCCTTATATAAAAGGAAAGTTACTACCTTAGCCGTTAAAAGGTAGAGAGGTTGTTATCTTGTCCTAGAAAGATAAAGAGGGTAGAGGTTATATGTCAGCCTTGAAAAGATAAAGAGGAAAACATTTCTATCTAAGCCTTCAAAAGATAAGAAGTTGTAAATGTTATACTTTGTCTTTGAAAGGTATTAATTCAAAATAGTAAATTAGGAATTTTTCAGCAAGTGAGGCCAAGGGAAAGGATGAAGGCAAGGAAGCCAAACCTGTATAAATCATTGTATTTGCTTCTTTATCTCTTACTCATTTACTTGTTTATTTTTTCACTAAGTTACAACTCCAAGCTTATTGTTTTTATTTCTTAATTTATGCTTCAAAGTTTTAATTTGCAAAATTTTTTAAGAAATAAATTCATCCTTCTC